>VYZP01049416.1:0-23399 GCA_013400635.1 Hypocryptadius cinnamomeus | reverse complement strand
CCCCCGCGGCACCACCACCTGCCGCCGCCGCCCCCGCCGCCGCCGCCGGGCAGCGGGCCCTCGCCCTGCTCCTCGCCGGTGCCTCCGCTGCCGGAGGGCAGGGTCCGGCACCACCACCGGCGGCAGTCGCCGGAGCCGGGCAGGAGCTCCCCAGAGAGGAAGAGTCCCAGCTCCCCCGTCTGCAAAGGTGAGCGACGGGGGGTCCGGGCCAGCGGCAAAGGGCACGTCCCGGGCGGCCGGGCCGGGCGCGGGGTGCAGGGCTGGGACCGGCGGTGCCTTCGAGCGTGCCGTGCCCCGGGGCAGAGGTAGGGACGGGGCTGTGCCCGGGCTGGTGCTTGCCCTGCCCCTTCTCTGGCCGGCGGCAGGGCTTGCCGGGTGTGTTTGCGTGGAAGGGCTCGTTGCTTTTGTTGCTGCTCTGTTGCGCCCTGGCTTTCAGAAGAGGAATAGAGAGCCGAGCGTGCCATGTGGGGGTTGTGACCGCTTCTGTAGTACCGCGAGTACTGNGCTCGGCCACTCAGGCGCGCGCCCCGCAGCCAATGGGCGCGCCGTAGCTGCGCGAGCCGAGCGGCGCCGCGCCCAATGGGAGGGCGCGGTGGGCGGGGCGCGCGGCCGGGGCACTATTGTTGATGAGGCGCACGGAGGCTGCGGGCGCAGCGGCGCGGAGGGGACGGGACCGGGNTTTCTGCACACCTCGTGCCAGATGGTGTATGTGGTTGTTATCCAAAGAGTGTCCCTAAGCTTGTAATTAAAGAACTAACTAGTGCTGTACACATGGCACATAGGTGTCGAACAAAAGTATTCAATATCTCTCTTCGTAGTTGCTTTCAACGTGAACCCTGCAGAAGGACGTGTGTGCTTGAGAGTGATGACAAGCTTGTGCTACAGTGAAGATAGAAAATANGGGGGGAGGCGGCGCGGCGGCGGCGGGCGGCGGAGCAGCGGGAGCGAGCAGCCGCCTGCAGCCCATGCGGGCCACGGTGCCCTTCCAGCTCAAGCAGCAGCAGCAGCAACAACATGGCAGCCCCACGAGGAGCGGTGGCGGCCCGGGAGCGGGGCTCCCACGCGCGGCGCCCCCCGGCAGCGGCGGGCNTGTTGCGCCCTGGCTTTCAGAAGAGGAATAGAGAGCCGAGCGTGCCATGTGGGGGTTGTGACCGCTTCTGTAGTACCGCGAGTACTGCCTCGGATTCAGGAGGGTAAATGTACTTAAGGTGCTTGGGCACAAACTTAAGGTGAATTTGGTGTTTGGAGGCTGTTGTGAAGCCTTCACATCTACCCTTTCTGCACACCTCGTGCCAGATGGTGTATGTGGTTGTTATCCAAACAGTGTCCCTAAGCTTGTAATTAAAGAACTAACTAGTGCTGTACACATGGCACATAGGTGTCGAACAAAAGTATTCAATATCTCTCTTCGTAGTTGCTTTCAACGTGAACCCTGCAGAAGGACGTGTGTGCTTGAGAGTGATGACAAGCTTGTGCTACAGTGAAGATAGAAAATAGCGTGGTGATAGCATATGTTTTGTAACAAACTGCATTTTAACTTTTTGAATAGTTAAATCTCACTGGGAATGCTTGAATATAAGTAATATATGGCATGAGGTTGAGGATAATAGAGGCTGATATATGTAAGTCCTTTTTATTTTTGGGTTAAAAGTTTACTCAAAAATGCATCAGTGAGGTTTTGTGTTCATGTCCTCAGATCTGTTACTTTTAAGATACCAAAGCTTGTGGCTACTCATTTCCATGAAGTTGCCTGTGGTAATCTAAAGAATAAAGCTGATTAATAGGCAGAAGTGTGCATGTGGAAATCTAGGACTAGCCCTCCCTTTAACACTTCTGCTTTTCCTAATACTCCTCCCCCTTTCTAAAATAATGATTGTAACCAGACTACCATGTTGGGTTTTTTCTTTTTTCCTGTCCTGGCTTTTGAGAAGTGGTACTGCTAAATGAGACAATCATAACCAGTTGCTACAAGATGACTGTGTGCCTCCTAGTCTGCTAGTGTAAAAGAGGACTGATAAGGTTCTGAGTTAGATTTTCCACTTTCCAGATAAGAGTAATGAAGGTTTTATTAAGGCTGTATTACATTAAAGGCTTTGGATCGAGGAATGTGTGTATTCTTCATTTGAGGTTCTTGTTAATCAGTAACCTGAAAGACTTTATACATATCACAAAATCCTGTCTTCTTCCTGTGAACTTCATGAAACTCTTGCCTAAGGTGCAGTCTGCTGGCCTGGAGAATGAGGAAGAGCGTGGTTAGCCTTGAGGTCCAGGTTCAAAAAGTGTTTGTAAAGGCGTATGTCAGACCACTTAGGGTGGAAGAATTGCACTGTCTTTTAGTCACTGTGGAGAAGCCTGCTGAAACCATGCTGGCCTCTCTACTGCTTTGAAGAATTAACATATATAAGGAAACAAGTCATTTGATCACTCTACTGTGTTAAGATAACTCCACTAGCTTTTTTCAAGATGTGTGAAAACAGAAGAGTGGTGTCCATTTAATTGCTTCCACATGTTCCAGTTCCTGAGCAGTACTTGTACTGGCCCCAAATGCAAGCTAAACCTCTTTCCTGTTGCTTAACATTTGTGTTGTGTAGTCCAGTGCTTGATAGAGGCTGAGTGAACTTCAGGTTTTTTCTTCATCTAAATGAGTAAACAGTGTTAGCTGAGAACATGGAGGTGGAACCCTTTCTGCTAATGAGGCAATGGTTGTGCAGACACACAGGACACTTGAGGGTATTGGTGAGAATCTGCTGCAGAATAACTTGGGTTTTTCTGTTTCTTGCTTTCAGTTAATGATGGCTTCTGTTCATTCCTACAGCTGCAGGCATATTTCTTTAGATAAAAATGAACCTTGAGGTTAGACAAATGATAGCTTTTTCTGAGCTTAGGTACTGGTTGTATCTAAGTTTAAGTTGTATCTAAATATAAGTTGTATATTTCAGACTCAGTTTCATGTTTTTCAGATTTTCTTTCCTGGCAAACAGATGAATAGTTTTGAATTTAGTTTTCATGAACCTGCTTTACACTTGAGAACCCTAACTTGTGAATTTACAAATGTGACTTTTGTGGGCTTTGGGTGTGGTTTTTGAGGGGTTTTTTAGCCCTTGTTTTCTGCTCTGAATTGCGGTTAAATATTGGAGAGATTCAACTAAATTTTCTGTTGACTGTGGGATAATTAGAAATGGAAGATTCTGTCATACAACTTCTGATTTTCCATGCTTTTCTTGCCAATTCTCTCCCTCTCTCCTATATATGACCAGAAATCTACATCTTGCTACTACCTGTTTTCCATCTTTTACGTTGCCTTTCTGCAGTCTCTAGCACTTCTTTCCCAGAATTCAGCCTTCAGTTGCCTGTTAATGTGTTCTGCCCTTCCCATCACTGGTGAGGCCTCATTTCCACGCTGCAATGTCTGTCCTGCAATCCCCAGTTTTGGTTTGGTTTTCCCTTATGCCTCTTCAGCTGCCTGCACACCTCCCTTTGGAGGCCATTGTTTTGAGCTACTGGCACACTGTTGTAACATGAGCTAGAGAGTACACATTTCTCTATCTTCATTGGTTTTGCTTTGCTTTATTCACTGAGTGAAGATCTAATGGGATCTTGTTATTTGTGTTCTCATATGAAACACATCTTAGAGGAGTTGTACTGCTCAGCTGCAAGAATGTTACAGTGCACCAGGCTGAGTAAACAAGGTCAAGACCAGAGCCATAGCAGTTGTTTACTTTCAGGTGCCTTGAGGTAGTGACAGAGTTCTTTACTGGGTGCTGGACTTTCTGGTATATTCCAGTTGACTGTATTGGACATCTAAACTCATTCTGAAAATTAAGGAGAAAAATTGGTTAGCTTTATTTGGAGGAAAACTTAATTGTTTTGTCTATGGAAGGGCAATATTAAAGCCTACTTGTGTGAATGGAAATTATGAAAATATTATATGAAGTCTTAAGTTAGATGTGAACCTTTCCTTGGAGGTAGAGAGGAAGAAATGGAACTCTCTTCCACCCTTAAATTTCACCATAGAATTTATTTATTTTAATAATCTGGTGAGTGACACAATAGTAGCTGCAGACCTGTCAACCTTAATGACCAAGGTTTTGCAGTAGTTTTGAAAGATATTACTGTAGGATGAGAGAGAAGACTTTGTGTACCATTACATTCTTACTCTGCTTACCTAAGCTGTCTGACAAGTGGTAGGAAAGGAAGTGAATTCATTTTTACAGCATCATACCGTATGTTTCTTGTGGCAAGCACTTTAGGGAAGTGCACTTATTGGGACAAAAAATATTTTCATTAATTTAAGTTAAGTAGCTTGAACATCTTGGGCTTTCTGAGGTTTGGTTTTGTAAAACACCACTAATTCTGTCTTTCTTCTACACTGGAACAATTTTGAATTACTAGTAAATAGTTCTCTTTAAATTTATGCTAGGATGATAGGCAAGGTTATCTTCTGAAGGGAGTATACACAGTTGGGTGGTGTGTCTGTTCTTAGTGCACTGAGTCTGTTCATTTTTTTTAATGAAACATGAAAAGCAGGTGAAGCCCCAGAGATCAGTTGCAGTTTTGGAAAAGATGACTGTGCCAGCTGTGTATGGGAGAGATCCCATGAATGTCCTTTCTGGGGAGAAGCCTGGCCGAAACAGAACAAAAAGGTCAGCTGTATGCCTTGATGCCAGAGGAGCTAGTTGGGTCTCACCCCTTCTCACTACTTTGGGTAGCCCAGTTGTATAAAAAAAACCTCAAGTGGAACTGTCAGGGAATTTTGTGAGTTCAGTGGCATCCTATGGTTTTCTGCTGCTTGTTTTCTCACAGTATGTGTTAGACGGTGTTTCTTTGGTTTCTTTCATACCTTAGTTATTGGTAAACATCTGTATTTGTTCAATTTTACTCTTCAGTCCCACTGATACAGTACCTGAACTTATGCTGCCTTTACTCTGCGAGAAGTGGTGTGTGTGATACCAGGTCACCTGTAGCAACTGGTGTTGGTCACTGTACAGCAGTGACTGGTGAGGACATGGCAGCTTGCTTGTTATTTCCCCACATTATGGACTTCATTGATCTGTGCTGTGTATGTTCCCTTTGGTTTTGTTCTATTAATTTGCTTTGCTTGAGACCGGATTGCAGAAAGACTTTCATTTCTAAATAAATCTGTACCAGTGGTGGATGGATAGGAGGGTTGATACTTATCACAAATACTGGTTTAGAGAGATAATCAGGCCAATTAAAAGAGATCTAATATTTAAGAAGCGTCTATTTGATGAAACAGCTCCATTGTTTTTCATCAGCCACAGCTGTTGTAACTGTTATCTCTATGGAGGCAGATCTCTTGTTATGTAGGTCACATCAAGGAAAAATAGCAGCTGAACACTTGCTTCAAGTATTGTAGGGGAAAGTGCAATGAAAACATTGTATATGTTCCCATTGAAATGTTTTGAAGCAGTAAGAGTTGTGTAGTAGATTTTGTGAATTTGTATAAAGACAGGTTGTGAAGGTGGAAAAGTAAAAACATATCCAAACATCATTCCCCCATCTAAATATAAATTAATTTGAAAACACAATTTCTTAAATGGGCTTTTAAATCAGAGGAAAAGAGAATTTACAGGCTTTGTGCCTTGAAATGAGCAGCTTCCCTTGAACTTAAATAGTAAACAGGCTCTTCAGTTCTCATTCTCTCTGTTTGTTCAGCAAAATAGTGTTCCAGTTGCTTTTTGTTTTGTTTGTGGTGGAGAGGAGAGAGTAATAGATTCTGCTTCTCCAGTTTTGAAGCTGTCTGCTGCAGTGGCTTTTGCAGATGATGTGGCTGACTACGTACACTTCCTGATTTATAATTTTTTTTTCACATCCTTTCTGTTTCCCCTTGGTAAGAAGAGAGAAGCTTCTTGAAGAGGAAGAATAATAACTGAGAAGAAAAACAAACAGGGAGGATAGGGCAGCTAGTTCTAAGACAAATAACATGTTTGATTTAACTTTGGAAGCCAGTGTAATTTTTAAGGAATGACACGTTGTGTTAGCATGCTACATTGTCCTATAGTACACACAAAGGGAATAGTTTTGAAATCATCTGGTACAAACAGACCCTTCAGTGTGCTGTGTGGTGGTAGTAGTAGTCAGAGAATTTCTTTGATACAGGAGTCCTAAATGCAAATTCCAAAATATGTTTGCTGCTACACCCTGAGAGCAAATCTGCTATGAGCTCAGTAGTACGGTTGTATCATTGTTGGTACTTGTAGCAATAATAAAGCAGATGAGGTTTGTGTGAGTGTGGCTGGTTGTAGTGACAATAATTGTTTCCTTATAGTTGAATTGAAATATTTCCCACATTTTTAGTGTGTACATTTCTAATAAATTTGCATGAGGCTATTTAGTGTAGAATGTCACTAGACTTAGGTGGTTCTGTCCACTTCACTGAAATCTATACCTGACAAGGTTTTATTAGTATTTATCATATGTATTTTTAGTAGATTGCAGCAGCTTAGAAATTGAATTTTGGACTTTTGTGTCAGTGATTTTATTTTCTGACTAGCACTCAGGCGCTAATCAGGCACAATTTTCTTTGCCTGTAAATGAGTTTATGTATAATACAAATACTTTTAGTGCAGAATTAATGCTACAGCACAGCAAGAGAGGACAAATGACTGAGTTTTTCCAGTGCCTTTTTATAAAGCTCCCATCTGATTTCTGAATCATGCTTGCTGTATTGTAGCCATGTATTTTAGGACTTTCTATTAATTATAGGCAAGATTAATGCACAATTATTTCATATATAATTTAAATTCTTTTTGTGGGGAGTAGATGAGATGATAGTAAGCTTAGATCATTGTGATCTCAGGATTTGTGTTTTTCATCTCAAAATGTGTGAGTACATGTGTATATCTAAACCCTGGGTCGTTGCTGCTTATCAGGCTCTTAAATTTACCAAGTTACTGTTTTGAGGAAACTTTCTTCAGTGTTTATTCTTCATAGCTTGTGGTGTAGTCTTTTACTGCCACTTTACTTAAGACATCATTGACAGATGGGATAGATACAAATTTTTATTTTTAACAGTAGTCTTTCTTCTCATATTAGTTCCAATGGTTGTTGTATTTAACCTTTTTTAGTAAGGATTCCTCTTAGTATCTAAATTGTTCTGAAATAGGATGCTAGTATATACACTACAGATGAGGTGTTGCAGAAGGTACAGCACCAGGCAAATATGAATGTAGTTACCAAGTAACATGTGAAGGGAGGAGATGTCTCAAATAGCTTGTAAAATGTAAATCATTACCGTATCAAAGTTGACTTCTGAATCTAAGGGTTATGCCATATGTTATGTGCTGGGTGATTAAAACATGCAGGTTTATAGTGTCCCTTGAAGTAAAGTAGGCAAAGGACTAGTGGGAAGAACTGTAAGCTCAGCATTAAACTGAAAAAGTTCTACCCAGTTTTTCTTCATTAATCTTTGTTTATGTGTAAACATTTTTATTTCTTCTACACCTTCATCATTTAAGATGACTGACTAAATGACTGTTAGACTTTTAAAAGAGTAAGTAGTGGTGCATAAGCACTAATGCAACATTTGTGACATAAGGATGTTTTTAAGGAAACCATAAAAACAGATTTCAAGCTTATTCAAACAGAACAGAGCCTGGAAAAACAAACTTAATTTCCATATTAAAAGTATCTTGTGTGCGTAATAACATAGTTCCAATTTGATATGATTTCTTGTAGACTATTTAAATGGATGAGCTCTCTCTCTTGATTTCTTTGTAATCAAATGTTCTTGCTCTAGCAGACAAATCAAGACCACCTTCATCAAGCCCTTCCAGTATTGTTCGCCGCACCTCTTCACTGGATACGCTTGCTGCTCCATACCTTGCTGGACAGTGGCCTCGGGATAATCATGGACAAGCTGCTCCCTGTATGAGAGACAAAGCCACACAGGTAGGACAGAGCTTTTTTGTCTTTGGAGCATTTGAGTGTGAAGACAGGATTTAAATGTAAGAAGCTTTTCCCTTGAAAACATTCACTTTAGCTTTCTTGCTCACAAGTTCCTATTCACTTTCAAATTGCAGGAATCCTACCTTTGCTATTGCATGTGTGAATTATTTGCATTCTTTAAGTAAAGGCAGAGAACCGTAGTATCTTTTAGGTATTCCACTTCCTTCTTGCCTCAGGAAAACACTAGTGCATTGTACATCTGTATTCTTATTGTTCTTACAGGGTGCAGTATACACTAGATAGCACTGGAATTAAGTAGTGTTTACTTTAGATTTATACAGAGAACTTAGTGGGGTATCCTTATATGTATGTCTGTCTCCAGCTCTTCATCCTCTGTTTGTAAAAGCCCCATAAAGTTCATTTGGGTTTTGTGCACCAAGTTTAGAATTATATGAATTGAAAAACTGCCTCGTTGAACTGTGAATGCTGTTGAAATCTAGGTCAACTGGAAAGTGTTAAAAAAATACATGATTTGCCAATAAATATCAACTGCTTAACCAAATTTCACAAGCTCTAAAGGTTCAGTCCCGTGCCGCCTGTAAAAACAGAACCAAGAAACAGTTGAATAAAATCCTTATTCTTGGAACATGGTTTCAACAAGAAGTCTCCACTAATTCCAAAGAACATAAGTAGAATGCAGTTGGAAGAGGACTTCATAGCATATGGGGCATCCTTGTGTTTGAACCTCTGTTTGGTTTGGTAACAGTAGAAAAAAGTGTCAGTATAGTTTTCAGTGTGTAAGAATGTGTAGGGTGTTGAGCAGATGAGGTCTGCAGTGTTACTGTGGGGCCTTTTTGAGATCCACAGCCTTTTGTGGGAAGGACCACAATTCAAAGAGCAGATCAGTAGAGAAGGAAGGTGTTTTATAGGGAAATACGCTCATGTGGATAAGGTGGAATTAGGAGCTGGTGAAAAAGAAAGGACTTGAGGAAAGTTTTCTGTGCAGGAAAACGAATTAGAAAAATGGTTAGAAGACAGGGTGAAAAAAGTAAGCAAATTGAAGTAAGAGAAGGAAGATGAAGAAAGGTGTGTGATATAGGATATGAGTGGCTGTTTGTGCCTAGCTATTAAAAGGCATCATTAAAGGGCAGCACTAAACCCATATGGGTGTCCTAACAATTTATTTTCATATTTGATTCCTTAGAATAATGCTTTGTACAAAATAATTGTATTTCTGTACTGCTGCCAAAGTATCTGCTATGTTCAGTTGATCTCATTCAGGTTAGTTTCGATATGCTCTGAATCATGGTTGGGCTTTTATAATCTGTATTTGCCAGATATCGTCCTTTTTGGCTTGTGTTTTGCTTTTGGCTTTTTCTTCCAATTCTGACACATCTAACTGCTGTGGTAGTGGGGCTTTTGTACAGGAAATGTATTTGAAAGGTAGATGGGAAGACTGTAAAGGTCATTAGATATTTCTGCAGGATGAGTACATTTAGTGGTGATTTATGTGAGAGAACTAGAATGATCTGTTTGCACTTCCTAATTTAAAATTTATCAAACCAGTAGAAAATTTAGGGCTGTAATCATACATCTGTATGTCCAAAGCTGATGTTGATATGACACTGATGAGGTATTACTGCTTTTAAACTTCCAGTGGGCCTAAGAGCAGCCACTGGAGCTAGGGACAAGTTTCAAATGTGACTTACAATGGTTAGTTTCTCAAGATAATACAGGCTGCCCATTTGTACTGTTCAGCTTTTCTGAAAATGTCATATTTGGATGAAGTTTCACTGGTGAGATACTCTGGTTCCAGCGTGTGTAACTTCAGATTTCACAAAGTCTGACAAGAAAAGAATATGTTCTGATTCTGAGAACAGGAATTTAATTGGCAATGCTATAAATGTTTTCAAGTTGAGTAAGCAGGATATCTTGATTGTATGGAGTTATGACACAGGGAGTAGAGTCATTCAGGAAGCAGACTGGGAAGAGAAGGCATTTAGTGGCACACTGCAGCTTGCAGGCCTTTCTAGAGATGCCCATGGGTCATAGTGAGAGCTGTGTAAGAGACCCCAGGTCATGCAGAGACTGTCTCTCTGTGAGGCTCCTCGTGCAACTGAGTATTTTGATGAAATCTGTCTATAAAACTAGACAGATTTCTAGTACATGAAGAATAGTTGTTGGATGATGAATAGGTGTATTATTGAGCATCCAAGGGTCTGGCTAGAATTCTATACCTGCACTTATTAAGTGCTCATAAAGCAGGTGTTAATAATCTCGTCTTTTTTGCTTTGAATGAAACATGTTTGTTTTAGAAGTTAAAATGAGACAATTACTTTGTATTTTTTTAATTCTTAAATAATTTGTTTTGACTGGAAAGCTTTTGCCTCTTAAGGCTTCTGTTTTTTCTGAAGCGTTCTACTGTCTGTAATAAATTCAGCCTTAAACTAATTTCTTTGTAATTCTAGAAAGCAGAGAGGATGTTGTGCATGGTAACAACTAATAAGCAAGTAGCAGTACTTTAAGAAATCAGAGGAATATAAATCCCACGTTACCTATTGGTTATTTTGTCTATTTCTTGATAATAAATATTATAATCAACATTTGGGGAATAAATAGGAAAAGACTTGCTAAAATAGTATTGCATTTCTGTTTTGATGTACAGGTTTCCTATAGTTGAATCTGAGAAGAATTCTAACTATTTGTTTTGAGGATGAGCATCAAAGCAACTTTAATGCTTTAAAATGAATCAGATATTAATTTATTAAATAATTCTTGAATCTTGAGTCAAAGTCTTGAATATAAATTAAAGGCAAAGACTAATTAGAGTGTTAATTATTCTCCTGTCGGCAAGTGTAATGGTTGTGCTGAGTTGGGAAACTAGAATTAGTAGTTAAAGCTTACTGTTCCAGGAGTTAGAGGATAGGATGATAGTCCTGACTGACATTTGAGAATTGACTAGGCAAAGATTGGTACTTGGGAATGGGGGTTATCAATTATTCTATTTTACGATAAAGATCAGTGAGTGCTTTTCTAGAAAAACAGATTGTAATGGATTCTGATTTTGCTATGAAATAGGAATTTCAAAGCAACCCTATTAACTTGACTATTCAGATTTGTCCTAGTTGGTTTTTGATTTGGAATTATGAAAATTAAAAAGTACTGATAATGGAGGTTTCATTTATATGAAACTTGTGTCTGTAACTGAAACTGGTAGGGTTGCAACCTGTGCATTGGAGTTAAGGCTCCATATTCCCTCCAAAATAGGGATTAATACCACAAAAGACTTGAGTTTCTGTGATACAAGTGCAGCTGGGCTAAGAAAGGTCAGCATATGGCTTCTGCAAGCTGTTAGTCTCCTGTGTAAGAACAACCATGGCACGCTGTCGATGTGAAGATTTTGAGGCAATCAAAGTTCTTCTCTATGGGAGAAAGTGAGATATCCAGAAAATGAGGTTAGCTGGATCACCCCTGTGTGCTAAGAACTGCATGCTGGCGAGAGTGAATTTCAAGGAATTTGCTGTTTCTTTCAGTGTGTAAAATGCTTCCAGAAATTCTTCCGCTTGCTTCATTAGGTTCTTCCCCTTACTTCCTGTGACTGCTCAGGGGTTCCTGATAGATGCTACTATGTGTTCTTGGAGCCTTTACGGTTCACTGTGTTTGAAGACATTTCTGGAGGTGGCTAGGTGGGAATACAAACTGCCCATAAAGCATGCAGTATTGTCACAGGCTTGCCTGTGCATTTTCTTCCATGAAATACAGTGTGTCTTAATGATACTTTGCATTTCTTAAAACTCCTTCACCACAATATGTTTGTGAATTTTTTTTATTAAACTCTCATTGTTCTGTTGGTTCAGTGAAACCACCTTAGTATTATCTGTGTTGGTTTGTGCTTGGCCTGGGACAGCTGTGAACCTGGAACCCTTTGAGGCGTTAATAAATTTATTCCCTGCTTTGCAATAGCTCTAGTGGTACTTATATGCATTGCTTTCCTTTTTCTCATTCTTGAGAGCAAGAACGTGATTTTGAAGCTGTGCTGGTGCAGGCTTTCACAGCACTTACACCAAGCCATCCTTGCTAATGCTTCAGAAATAACAAGGTCAGCATCTGTGCAGGAAATGAAATACACCATCTCCCCCTGGTTCAGCACCCTCACAGTGGTTCTTCAGAGCTCTGTAGCAGCCTGTGGTACATCTGGCTGTGAGTACTGCGTTATGCTCAGTCGTTTGGAAGGGAAACTAGCACATCCCTGTATTACACTAGGTCTGAAAGTTGTGGGTTTGGGGTTTTTATTTATATAGTTTCACTCTGGTTTTTTTGTACTTTATTTGTGAGAAAGGCTTTTAGTTGGTTACTATTCACTTTCAGTTCTGAACCTAGCATATCTTAAATGTTCTCTTTTCTAATTTGTCTCAAAATATTCTGCCAGAAAGTAGCAATTACCTTTTTAATTAGTCCTGTAATCTTCTTCCTACAGACAGAAAGTGCCTGGGCTGAAGAATATTTAGAAAAGAAGAGAAGCTCACACAAACGTTCATCATCATGGGGCAGCAATGAACAACTCAAGGAGGTCAGAAATTACCTGAGAACTTTGAATTAAATGTTTTTTTGGTATGCACTGATACCATGATGCTTCAGGAAGGCAGGAGTATTTTACTACTTTGTTTAATTATACGGATGGTGGCCTTGGTAAAAAATATGGAATTGCTTTTCATTTGCTATTGATTTAGTATAAAAATGCAGGTCAATTAATATTTTCAATATAATTGTGTGGGAAAGAAAATGTTAAATGCAAGTGACATTTTTTTATCAAAGAGGGAAATAACCTCACTACTTTCAAATTTTATGTGTTTCAACTTCTTTCACTAAACCTCTAGAGATATCTTCTGAGAGTCAGCTGAACTGGTACGCAGCGTACTAGGTTTGCAAGAACTTGAGTATAATCTAGTGCTGGCAGTAATTATGAATGTTATGGTAGTAAATAATTCTAACTAAGTGATGGAATAAGTGGATGAAATTACCTGTGTACCTGAATACACCTGTTGAAATCTAATGTGAGTTATTCCTTTGTTAGATTGCAAAATTGCGTCAACAGCTGCAGAGAAGCAAACACAGCAGCAGGCATCATCGGGACAAGGAAAGACAGTCCCCTTTTCATGGCAACCATGCAGCCATTAACCACAGTCAGGTAAGGCTGTGTGCTTCTTGCCCATATTTGGGTAGCTAATACTACTTTTAGGTCCTTTCAAGGTTGTGATTTGGCTTAGAGGGAACTAAGAAATACCACAGACTGCTAAACATGATGTAGCCATAGGTGAATTCTGTGAAATAGAGCTCTTTCTTTTGGCTGCTTGAGTGAATGGGGACCCAGATCTTTTTGTTACTTGGGTGAGCTGGCTTTGAACTCCCACTTTCAAATAATTTCAGGTGGTTAAGTATGTCCTTGAAGCAAGGTTTTTAAAGTGCATTCTGCAGGTTCCACAAAAGGATGACAGATAAGTTAAATCTAAAACTGTAGACAATCTTCTTCGTTACATGTTGCTTTAACCACTATGACTTCGCATGTAGAGTATGGCACGGAGCAAACTGCGGGTAAAACTGTGTAGTCAAATAAGAGGTAGCTTTTCTGAGCACATTTTGTTGTCTTGCCAGACACTTGTGTAATACTTTGAGATTTAGAGAGCTTAGCTGACAAAAGGCTACTCCATGAGATTATTTATTTGTGTTTACACACTTCATAACTTCATTCAGCCTTTTTAAGATTTTATCTTGTTTTTTCCCATTTATCATGCCTTGAGACTTAAAGTAATAATCCCTTCTACAAAAATTGTGATGGTTAGGCCACCACATGTTCTGTGTGCAGTTTCAGTTTTATTTCAAGGCTTCTAATGAGGTCAGGTTGAGAGAGATGTAATATTTTTAGCTCAATTGATAGCAGGTGTAAAAAAATTATAGGCTTTCAGAAACACAGATGCTTTTTCAAGTGTGTTTTTGTTGAGTAATTTTAAGAAAACCAGTAGAAAAGTTTGGTGATTTTTTTCAGAAGGAAAGGTTGTTTTCTCTCCCTACCAATATCTCATGAATGTACGTTTGATGCACACAATTTTTTTAACAGTTACAAAAAGAACAAATCCCTCACAATAGCCTTGGCAAGGCGATGTAGTTGAAAGAAACTAGGAAACTGTCAATGTTGTGAATTGAGAAAGTAGTTCAGCTGTGAAGTTTCTCTGGAAATCTAATTATATTCCAAATTACTCCTGAAATGCCTTTAATTGTTCCAATAAATATAATCTGACAACAGTTAATAAAAATTTTCATTTCTGTCATTCTGTCCTTCTGGAAATAATTTAGGCCAGGTTCTTTCATTCTTTCTTTCAGAGTCAGGTGTCTGAGTGAATGTGTTCTACTTCAAGAATGAGAATAAGAAAATAGAGTGTTTTGAATTTCTTCTACTCTGTTGTTCTTAACTCCTACTTTGTATAAAAGTCATGAGCACCTTTTGTCTCAGACCCTAACTTCTTATCCCTGCTGTAGGACATTTAGTTAGGAGTCATGACTTTTCAGGATTTGCGTGCCTCTTGAATTCAGTTTGTCAGTAGCTTGAATTCTCTGCTACTGGAAATACTTAGGAATTTTTTTTAGAATTACATTTTTTGACATAGCAATTTAGGAATTACTGAAGTGTGGGTGCAGTGTACTGTGCTGCTTTTGGTTAAAAAAAACTGAACCAAAGCAAAAGACAGATCAGCATACCTGATTAAGGTGTTTTATCTGAATTTGTAGAACTTGAGGACATTTTTAACCAAAAAGTATACTGAAGAAATTTTGATGTGGGCCCTTTAGTACACTGGAGCATTACATGCATTTTAATAGGTTTGCTTGGTATTCTACGAGCCTGTGGGTTTCTGAATGCTAAGGTATTGCCATTTTAGCACAGATGATCTTAGTGGGTTTTAATTTCCAAAACAAACAACAGTGCTGCTATTCTGAAAAACACCTCTCCAAATTAGGTATATAACTTTTTAAACATCTTAATAGTTTTATTATTTTGTTTCTGGTATGGATGTCTTTACATTCTGCAAAATTTTATAGTATGTGAATAAAATATTGTGCAATGGATAATTAGTTTTTGGGCTTGTGAAACAAACTATAAAATATAAATTGAAGCAAAGCAGCTTTTCCAGGACTGTTACAAAACCAAACATTGTTTTTCTTGGTGAATTTTGTGCCAGCTGTGTCAAGCTACTTGCAAAGGGAAGAAGTTAAAGAAGGATTCAAAGAGTAAGTGAAGAGTTTAGATTGATGGCATTTAGCAGCTGTTTTTTAACTCAGAGTGAAAATCTGTAACTGTAGTCATCAAGGGCAAAGTTCCTGTGTTTTCTCATGCTTTTTTTGAGAACTGCTAAACTAGAATTTCTGGCAGCAGCTCTGTTCCTTCAGGATTTGTGGGAAGGACTGTGTAGAATCCAGAATTTAGTAATTAGAGTATTTAGAAACTTTTTTTCACGTTCCTAGCTTGAAGGAAACTTTTATGTTTGTTAACTCTAAAGGGTCATGTAAAGATTTCTGAGCTCAAGGAGTTGGATTCATGACAAGGTGAGAAAAAGCATTAGGAAATTGTGTCAGTAGTTCCTTCACAGAGACCAGGTAAACTCTGTTTAACATTTGGAAAATGGCATTCTCTTATAGTTAAAAGAAGACATTTTAGTGGATTTATTTCCTCTTTTCTTCCCTACTTAAACTTTACTGCAATTCTTGAATTATAGCAACATTTTTAGTGGTTCTTGCTAGCTAAGCTTCTAATTGGTTGTTCATTTGTGCTTCTTTCTAATACAATTTCTGTGTGAAGAAAGAAATCCATACAATCTCTATGGAATAAGCTTGTTAGCTGTTCCTGACCCTCTGCTCACAATCAGGAAATGGTTGGGGAGGATCAAGTCCTTGCTGTTGACTACATTTTTTTCAGAACGAATGATTGGTTTTTTTGTTTGTGTGGTTTTTTCATTATGCAGGAAATATTCCTTTCTGTCTCTCTTTAACTGGAAGAGGAGTTTGCAGAAAGGTCATAGCCTACTCAGGTGATCTCAGGATGCTTCTGAGAACATTTTGAGTTAATTGCATCGTACTAAATCTGTGAACAGGAGTCAAAACAATGGGATCTTTTTATATTCTCAGTGTTGGTATAAGAAAGAAGCTAGAATTGAGCCAAAACTGAAACCAGATGGAAGAATAAATGGATTCTTTTTTTTCCAACATAATGGTTTTTTCCTAGTGCACTTGGCTGATATTACATTTTTACTTGGCACTCTGAACCATCAAGGCTCCTGCTCCTTTCATTTTCCTAGGAACCTCGTTTTCCTGTGTCCCCAGTGTCTGACCAGTTGATTGATACTGAGATCAACTGCATGCAGTTCACAGTGTTGGGGGCTTGGGGTTTTTTGGTGTCACTCTTACCACCTCACTAGGTGGAACATTTCATTTTTTGAGTAGAATTACCATGATACATTCAACCTAGAGGTGGCTTAATGTAAAAGCATCACAAGTCCTGGGATTCTGTTTAAAGTTTTGTTGCTTGTGAAAAATTGGAAGAGCTTAGAGCATTTTTCCTGAACTGCCTGTGACCAATTTATATTTGTCATCCCCCTTTTTTCCTACCTCATGAGTGTATGCCATACCTGTAAGTCTCAGAACTGAAAACTCTGTGCCAATGTGTTACTGTGTGAGCACAGTAATTATTACTCTATGGTTGGCACCTTGCCTCGTTGTGAGCATTCCCAGGTATTCAGATGAGTAGTCCAGAGCTGGTAGCCTATTCCTGCATGTCCATGCAGACCTCTGTGAAGGCAGTATTTTTAATAAAAAGTTCCTTGTTCTGAGGCTGATTGTTCCACCCTTGTCACAATACTTCCTTCCTTTTCCACCCTCTACCACCCTGGGCTAAGAAATCATCCTCAGTCAGGTACAGAATATTTTTCTTGGAAGTGAAAGATGCTGTACTGAACTATGTTGAACTCTGCTGAATCTACTTTGAGCTCTTCAAATAGTAGCATGAACCTAAGAATTTTTGTGGTAGGCAATCATATTTAAAGGTGAAGAATTCCCACATTTTGCTAATGGCTGCTGAAATCTTAAAGCATACTTGTGTTCTACTTTTTGACAAGCTCAGTTTGTCCTAAGAATGTGTATATTGAATAACTGGGTGCATAAACAGCCTTTAATGCCTGAACTTGTGATGATATATCTATATTGTAACTGACTGTCAACCTGTATTAGTTTACTGGATTGTTGATCCAAGGCCTTGCTTGGAACAGAATTAGTAGGGTTGCTTTCTCAGACTTTTTTGTGCTCTTCTCCAGTGTTTTTTTTCATCTTGAGGCAAGACTTTAGAAACTCTTTACAAGTTTGGCCACTATGAGAATGTTTCATTTTTGTTGACAGAAACAGAGTGACAAGCATTTCCTGAACAAAAGCTTTTGTAGTTCTTGTGCAAGTCTTTAAGATGTTTGGCTTTTGAGTTTTTTTTATGGCTAACCTAATGTTTCAGGAAAGCAGAACCAATATAATTCATGAGTTCTTCTGCAGAGATTTGTGATTGTAACAAGAAGTCTCCATTATGATCTGTGCGTAAAATATCTTGTTTACATTAATTTTTCTGAGGTAGATTTTCTGCCAGACAAGCTTTGTGTGGTTTTTGAGAATGTACACAGGAAATTAAAATGCTTTGGTGTCTGTCTGTGTAGTCTTGTTACTTAAAGGAAAAATTAAAATAAAACCCCCTCACAAAAATAGCCTTTGAAGATCAGATAATGCTGGTCCTTCAGGCATTAGAGGAGTTGCTCTCAATCATGGCACACTAGGCCATAGAGTCCAGGAATTTTGCATGGGAATTCTACTGGGGCTTAAGTGTGTTGTGCTGTTCTTTGAGTTGAACTAAATGTTTGCAGAAAGTATTACATTACCTATAGTACACCACTGCTTAATGAGTACAGGATCTTCTAATATCTTCTAATATTCTGGAGACTTTTTTAACTGGAGGGCAGATGCTGATGGAGAGGCTGGGAGATCTCAAGGAGTTGTGGAGTGCCAAAGGGAGCTCTGGGAAGTTTCAGTAATGTGTTTTCTGAGAATGAAGTTTTTGTGCATATTTTGAAACACTGGATTTTTAAACTGTTAATCTTCCTTCTGAAGATAATACTAAGTATTAACATTTGGGTTTGGGATTTTATTCTTTATGTGGAAGTCTCCCTAAATTGTTTTGTCAATATTTTATTCTGTCTCAATACAGTTAATACATTGGTTTTAATTTTTAACATAGCGCAATCTTGCATTTGTGGAATAATTTTCCTTCTGCATGTGTCATGTTATTGCAGGTGGCCACAGATTTCCATTAAAATACAATTTTAATGTGGTTACCATCCAACAACGAGTGATGTGACATTGTGGTGTAGCTCACTTTAGGATGAATCTGAATGTATTTTAAAGGCTTCAAAATTACTTCCATTTAAATGTTTACTGTTTCATTTTCGCTTGTAAAGCTATGTCAAGCTAGAGGCAGATGATATCAGGGGAGATTTTGAGACTAGGTCATGTAGCTTTTCCTGCTAGAAATTGAATTTGAAACAAAATTCAGGATGTCTGCCTTCAGTTCAAGCATCCATTTGAACACAATCACTATGGTTTCCTGTAAATCCTTGATACTGAAGTGTAGATGTGTTCTGTTTCAAGGGTCACTTTTGGGTAGAAATAGTAACTTTGTTTTGTAAATAAATCTACATTGTTTTCTTATTGTCTCTGGTTCTTTAGGCTCACATCCCAAAGAGTGCTCTCGTTCCGGTGATACCTATTACCAAATCAACGGGGTCACGGTTCCGAAACAGTGTCGAAGGATTGAATCAAGAGATTGAGATAATAATTAAGGAGACAGGAGACAAAGAGGAGCAACTTGTTGTATGTATCTGCCACCATGTTTGCTCTATATAATTATTCTGATTTTGCTTTGAGATCATGAACTTTATTTTGTACCGTTTTTGGATTAAGTTTGTCTGGAATTAATTTTATTTATATTTTTAGTTATTATTTTCTTTAATAAGGTAAGTTGAAAAGTCTCTTGGAAAGCAAAAGGAATGAAAGAGTTAGGCTTGAATCTGAACCTTTTCCTCTAAATAAGAAATCTCAGTAAAACAGGGAAAAGCAAAATGTCTGTTCTGAGAGTTTTTGTAGTAACTCTTTTTGGCCTGTGCTGAACTATCCCCATCCTAGGTGAACCATAATTTGCCCATTTTTAATATTCATTTTATTTTAATGGTTTTTAGAGGTGAATTTAGTAATAAGGTATCAGAAATACAGACTGTGAAGATCATTAAGGAACCAGAATGTCTTTGATATGAAGAGAAGCTGAGAGAGATGGGAGTGTTCAGCCTTGAGGAGAGACAGCTCTGGGGATCTTATCGATGTGCATAAACATCTTATGTGCAGAAATGGAGGGAGGTGGTCTGTTTTCAGTAGTGCCCAGTGATGGGGAAAGGAGCAGTGGGTATAAATTTTAAAATGTTAGCTTTTTGGTTTGTTTGTTTGGTTTTTTAACTGTGTGAGGATGTGTAAAGCCCAGAGCAAGTTGCCCAGAGAAGTTGTGGAATCATTGTCTGCGGAGATATTAAAAACTTGACTGGACAGAGTCCTGGATACACTGTTCTACCTGAGTCTGCTTGAGCAGAGATGTTTAACTTGATAATCTCAAGAGGTTCCTTCCAGCCTCAGGAATTCTGTGATGATGTGAAATCTTAGAAATTGTTGTCCTTAGATTCTGAACCTGACATTTTAGTTTGTTTTGGAGTTGCACGTAACAAATAAAATTTTCTTCTTCAAAAAGACCCTCACAATTACTAGATTTAAAGAAATTGCTATCCAGACAAGAGCAGCTGTCTGATACCTTTAATTTTAACAGCCTCAAGATATTCCAGACGGGCACCGTGCCCCGCCTCCGTTGGTGCAGCGCAGCAGCAGCACTCGCAGCATTGACACCCAAACACCCGGCGGGGCAGACAAGGGCAGCAACAACAGCAGCCGCTCCCAGTCGGTGTCTCCAACCTCATTTCTTACCATCTGTAATGAAGGCAGTGAGGAAAGTCCGTGTTCTGCAGATGATGTGCTTGGTGATTCCAGAGATAAAGGTACCGTGTCACTTTAAAAGTTCAACAATGCTGAACTTCCGCGATGTGCATAACTACATCGGTAAAAGAGAGGGTTTGTTCCCTGCATCCATGGGGAAGTGGTAGAATGTGGGCTTTTTTGTACATGATCAGGTTTTTTCCAGATTGCTCCAAATGCTCCATATGTGTGCACACATATTAATTAAAGCTGGATAGATCTGACTGAGTAATGTGCTTCCCAAAAAGCTTTTCTTTTAAATAATAGATTATTCGAGTATTTTAAGCAGGTTGAAGAAGCAAAAATGTACAGTATCAGGTGAAACAGCACAGTAGTCCTGTTGCTTGTGTTGGGTTTTTTTAATGATCTTGGCCAAAATATGCAACCTTCTAGCATTTCATACACATACCCATAAAAGTTTAAGTATTTAGGGTTTATTTAATTATTCTTTTTTTTTCTGAAATCTTTTGAGAGATCCTAAGAGAATTTTATAATTCAACATAAACCTGTTCTGTTTTTTTAAAGAATATAGCTTCTGCCCATTTCTTTTGGGTAGATGGTGACAGTACAGAAGCATAGATTTAGGTTTGCAGTTAAAAATTGAAAATGTGCAGAAATTATCAGAGATTGTAGAGGAGCCTGAAAATGTTATAAGGAGAAACAGAAAGAAGGAAAGGAATTGAGATAAGAAAGCTTATTTGCAAATGAAGGCTTTGAAGGCAAATGAAAATGTTTTTGAATTTCATAACATTGATAATGAAGTGTCTTTAAATTCGGGGGGCATTTAAAGGTAGCTCTTGTGGTTTTTTGTAGTGTGTCACATTTGCATAATGAGAAACTCTGTTCCTGCAGAAAATGGGAATAATTCTCCCTTGCCAAAATATGCTACCTCGCCAAAGCCCAACAACAGCTACATGTTCAAGCGTGAACCTCCTGAGGGCTGTGAAAAGGTGAAAGTCTTTGAGGAAAACTTGTAAGTTGGTTTTTGCTACCTAAGAAATAACATCTGAGAATCAGATTAATTATTGGTTTATTGGTTTTGTGTCAGATAGAAGTTATTAGTCCATTTGCTAAATCTGTGCTAACAACTTGATCTTTTTTGGTGTGACTATATATTGGCATATCTGTATTTATTTTACTGCTAGAATTTAGTGTTAAAATCTTGAGTGATGTTTTTTAAAAACCAGCATAATTTGAGAGGAGCCTCTTACCTGGCAGATAGTGGGAGAAGAACTCAAATAATCAGATAGGGGCAGAGGTAATAACAGGCTGTAACATCAGCTAATGTATGTCACAGCTTGACAGGCACATCCAGTAATCTAGACTCTGAAGACCATATTCTTTTCAGCTAAATCAATGTAGTTGTGGAACTTCTAGTGACAGAGGAGTGA
Organism: Hypocryptadius cinnamomeus; assembly: GCA_013400635.1. Taxonomy (NCBI): domain Eukaryota; kingdom Metazoa; phylum Chordata; class Aves; order Passeriformes; family Zosteropidae; genus Hypocryptadius; species Hypocryptadius cinnamomeus. The sequence continues at coordinate 1,953 of VYZP01049416.1, read as the reverse complement.
ACCTGACCCTGAGTATTTGATGCTTTGGTTATTCTGGAAAAGCCAACTTTTGTCATTTGGGAATATTCTAGGAGGTTATGTTTTACTATTATTTCAGAGGAGTTTTTTATACCCTTTTGTCACTTGTGTGCTAGAATCTTAATCTATAGTTTAAAATTCCATCTTGTCACAGGACTGTTCTGCTGTAGAGTGAAAAGGCTTCTACAGAAGTTTCTACCTAGCCATAGCAGTCCTCAGACACTGCAGTCTCATGAGAAAACATCTTTTCATGTCTGTTACTTGAATTCCATGTGTATGTGGAATACATGAGTGTAACTATTTAAGGCTCAACCTTTGTTTAACATAATTTCTATTTGAAAATCCTATACAAGATTTTCATTTGGGAAGAAAATTTACAAGTGGGGTTGAATTTTCTGGACATTGGGGAGAATTGGCTAGCATGGGAATGTACCCTATTTTATGAATAGGATTTCTTTTCAGAATCAAGTATCTCTACAAAAATGTACTGGAAGATTGGCTTGCTTAGCTTAGTGAAACAAAGACAGAAGTGAACATGGCTCTTTTACAAACACAAGGAAGGGAGGGAGAGGTTATAGGCTAAAGGACAATGCTGGCAACAACAAAAAGTGAATAAAAATTCCTGGTGGCTATTTTCAAGCAGTAAAGAGAGGCTTTAAAGCAGATTTCTATAGGTCTGTCTTGAAGTAGATTTTGTCTACTGTGAGAAGATTTACATTGCAGCGTTAGAGCACAGAAGGCATTCCTAAGCTATCCATGATTTCCATTCCAGCTCTGTTTTTCTTAAAGCATATCTTGGGCTGAGTGCTGTGCTGAGATGGCAAAACTGCAAGCCAGGATCTAAATTTGTGTTCCATGCTTTCTTCCCAGATTATAGGTACTTGATCAGGAAAATTGCATTTTACTCTCTGCATTGAGTTATTTGGTAAGATTGGGGTCATCTTCTGTGGAGAGTCAGGGCACACTCATGTGAACATGCAAAGAAGGCAAAAGTATAGAAAAGGGGACCCCCAGATGATGATGAACCCCTTTGAGATATGCAGTATTAGAATTGCTGTGCCAACTTTCTTTCACAGGGCTTGCTGTATAAATAGTGTCTGTATGTGGGGCAGAACTGGTTGGGTTGTGAAAATTTCTGGAGAACATGATTAAAAATACTTTCTCATATAATGGATGTGCTAATTCATGGATAGGGTTTGTGATCAAGCATGAAGTTGGTTTGGAAACCAGCTTAGGTTTGGAAACAGCCTGCCCTAAGAACATGCTGTTGCCTTGCAGCACGTTTAAACAAGTGGTTTAAACCATCTTGTCATTTGTTGTGTCCTGTGTCATTAAAGCATTATTGAATAGCTGAAATACTTCAAATTGAAACCTCAACTTGTTTCTGATGATATGTTCAGCGATACATCCCTGCCATTGGCAGAATTTGATTGTTCCATAAAACTATTGTGTGTATTTTATTTCTAGGCCAAAGCCATTGCACGAAATTCCAGCCTTCTATTGCCCTGACAAGAACAAAGTGAATTTCATTCCGAAAAGTGGCTCTGCTTTCTGTCTTGTCAGCATCCTCAAGCCACTTCTTCCCACACAAGATCTCACACTTAAGGGCACTACACACAGCCTGACTGTCTCCTCCAGCATGACGCCTGGTTTGTTACAGCCCATTTCTATGGCCTCCTTGACTACAAACACAGATCAAGACAGGATCTCTCGTGGAACAAGTACAGTAATACCACAGACCTCTCTGCTCCAGCAGTCAGGATGTATTGAGGAAGCTGAAGAATAATTTAGATTGTCTTGACATTTTTCTGGGCAACTACTGGGAAAAAAATGGAACCAGTTGACCGGACCTTTCTGATTACACACATGCATTGTTTTAACAATTTATGGCACTGCCATAGTCAAACTGTTTGTATAATTGACAGTTTGGTAGCA
>VYZP01049412.1:0-24250 GCA_013400635.1 Hypocryptadius cinnamomeus | reverse complement strand
ATACTTAGATTGGCAAATGCCACAAATTCCATGATAAATTTAAACACTGTGAGTGATAAATGTCAAGCTTTTAATAGCACCCACTGTCCCTCTGTCACCACATGACCCTATTAGGAGATTGCACAATCACTATCTCTGTATAATTTCTTATACAAGAAATAGCCTTACAGCACTTTCAATGGCAAGATATTTGCTTTGTATAAGCTATGGGACTCTTTGAATATCTCCTGCAAAAATAAGAGCCTACAGGGTACTTACTATTCCTGATGATTTCACTTGCTTATTTAAAAAAATAAAGTCAGAATGCAGTTTCCTGTTTCTGTTCGGTGCTGGTACAATGGACAGAATTCACAATCTTAGTTGAAATGGCAGAAAAAGTTTGATGACAACTGGTAACAATATGTTCCATCAGAAGGAAAAGTCTACCAAACCATTGCTGCAGCCATTAAAATGCAGAATGTGACACCAGACATCATAAAAGTTTTCTCTGGCCATTTTTTACACTTTCAGCAGTATAGTATCTCTGTGGCACTTTTTGACTGTAGATTGCAAGAAAAAGAGTATTTCACATTGTCACTAAAAATATTTAAATTCTGATCTCAAAATTCCAAAGTTCTGAGGTTTTCCTCTGAGCACAAAAATAAATCAAGAATTGACTTCTGTCATAGAAACAAGGCTACAAAATATTCACAGTTTTGTCTTACTAAAATACCTCCGTGATGTTTCTGACCAGAAATATTTTCCTTTCCATTTGTTGTGTGGCACAGACATGGTCTCTGAAATTTGTTACCCAGTCAGCGATGCTCTTCCATTGCAAAGTTAAAGAGAATGCTTAGGGAAAATATTTGTATGCATATATATGCACAAATATGTAAAAATACATTTCTGTGTGCTTGTATGTGTGTATGTGTATATATATATATGTATATATATATACTTTTTATATAAGAAGTAAAGTGGTTTTGTTCTTATGACTCCTTCAGTGGTTTGTCTTTAAAATCTGCTGAGATTTCTAGTTCTGCAAGAACTCTTCTCCTCACTGTCTTATCATAGAATCAGAGCATTGTAAACACACATATACACAGACACCTAAAGTAGACAATTTTCCTGTTTAAGGTTAATGGTTCTTATTCTATTTAGGTTTGGGGTTTGATTTTTTAATATAAAATAGTGACTGTTTTTGAAGATACAAGTCTGTGTCTTGAAAATAATTTATATCTTCAAAATAAAAAATAAGATTTAATGTGAAATTTAGTGTCAGAACTCATCTATTACATGAGGATATGGCTTGCACTCCCTAAATGTTGATTCTTTTTTTGATAGCAGATAGCAGACCCTGTAAAATCACTGTGCTTCTAGATGCTGTGAAAGATGTCTCCACAACTATTGGCCCAGCAGTATGTTCCTCCCAGAGTCTTTCCTTCCCAGAAGGCAATCAGCTCCACGTTTCACCTGCTTGCAGTCTCAACCAGCTGCAGAGAGCTGCAGAGGGGGATACCCCTGCGACAGGAGTCGCTGTGCTGCTGCATTTCCACTCTCTCTAGAAGAGCTGGATTTGGAGGCCCCCTCTGAGGAGCTCCTTGATTTCCCTTTGAGCACCACCTTCTTGCAAAAGCACATCCAGAAGCCACAGTGTCGCTCCCAAGGCATTTGGGACCCTTTGGAAAGAAAACTCATGTAGTCCTCATTATTGTTGACAATGATAATGTCAATGATAATGTTAATCACTCTTTCTGGTGATCTAAACCTGAGGGGCTTAGAGACTCAGAACTAACCTTTAAGCTCTTTCTTATTACTGCCTTCCTGCCTTCATCTTGTTTGGTACCTTCCCAGACTTATTATATCATTTACATGTTATACAAATCTATGTCAATAAAGCTTTAAGCTATGCATCGTCTACTTTTTTCTCTGTATGAATAATCATCTCCTGGTTAAAAAAATGTTTCTAAAATACAATTCATCTCCTCTACAAGAGCATAATACCCTGTATTTGGTAGACAACAAATATACTGTATTGTGTGAATTCTACCTTTATGATAATGGCAACATAAAATTGCCACCAGATATATTAATTTCTGCTAATGCCTACTATATTAATTTCATCCAATATTATTCACAATGGACAGCTTAATCATAAATTAAATCCATCCTTTAAATATATAACAGCATTAGAACATTCTTCCAATAATTAACATTTCTGATTGCTTACTTTTTATGTTTCAGCAATCGTAGCTGTCCTCAGGATAAAAAGCAAAGGTAATTGGTAGTATATTAACTGCCTGAATTGCTTCTTATCTGAAGGGTAATGAGTGAGATTTAATAATCACTCAATTTTATAGTATTTTATTCTCTTTCTCATGTCTTCATAATGACAGAGACTTCTGTCACAGGTTGCTTCAGGGTAGGACAGGATTCAGCTGTTACTGGAAGCAAGCATCTTTCTCTGCCCAGGCCTCAGATACAGTTATCCAAACAGCAGGAGTTTATCTATTTTTTTTTTCTATTTTAGTGTTAGTATTGTAGGTTAATCTGACTGTCGCATATATTTAGAGTCACTTAATGATTTCTAAGTATAAAACCCTCTCATTCTATATTAAAAAAAAATTATCACTCTACAGAATTCAATTATTCAAGCCAAAATTTTTCCTATTAGTGCTACCCCTCAGGCTGACTTTCTTAAAGCTTTAGCTAAAACAGACTTTTAAGAAAAGATTAGTACAAAGCAGACAACTCTATCAAATTTATGACTCTGCTACCAATTTTTTTTTAAGGAAACTTTAAGCACAAACATCTGAAATATCTCTTTAGTTCCTGTAAAAAAAAATCATCCATCTTTTTAAGCAGAATCACGATTCCTTAGCACATACTTAGTACAGATATTAAAAGCATTGTGTTTTGATGGTAATTCTCAATACTCCTTAAATGTCAACATGCTTGTCAGTCTACAAGGAAAGTTTTCTGTAAGATCTGAGGGTCAGCCAACAGTGGTAATACCTCAATGCCTTTCAGTCAGAAGCATAAGTACTGGGCAGTGTTTTTCTGGCTGCCAGAACAGGCAATAAGATTCTGTCTCAGCTCTTGCTGATGTATGTACTTCTTAATAGTATTTCTTAATACTATTTAGCCCTTCCTACTGAATAAAGCTTCTTTACGTAGCTTAAAAATCACATCAGAATGACTTCCACAGAATTCCTTCCACTCCATTTTACATACAGAGCAGCAAGGAGCTGCAAAGTCAAATAACCAGACACCCTTCAGTGTGGCAGACAGACCTTTTGCCACGTATTCACACTGCTTTTCAAAATATGTGTGTTGAGTCTATAATATGGCTAAACATTTATTCTTGTTCTTCCATGGAAAGGGCATCTCATCAAAAGCAGTGAAGGTTGGCTGGGTTCCTTTAGTCTTCAAATTAATGTCAATTTCTTCATCAGGTGAGGTGTTTCAGAGGTGAAGGTTGTTTACTACAGCAATCTTGGGTACAGATATTTTTAAATCTAGCTTTTTCAAGGAAATATCCAAAGTAGTTTTACCTATCATATAGGTGCTCTGCAGTTAGTTTCTGCATCCCATTTCACCATCTTCATTTTGCATACAAAATATATAACACATTAATTCTTGTAAAATGTAAACAGAAGGCAAAGTTTAACAGTGGCCTCTCTTATCAGTATTTTGAATCCTAGATTATGTGACTTAATATTCAAATTCCTCTCAATCAAATTAGATCTAGTTTTGCATCCAGAAATAGTTATCATAATTCCCATATAAATGAATGACTAGTTTTCACTGCACTGAGTGGGAATCCATCATTTTCAATGGCCAAATATGGGATAATTGCACTAAAAATTAATGCATCTGGAAAAACTCTGTAAGAAGAGGAAAAGGGTAAGGCATTGATGCTTTTTTTAGTCCTGCCCTACCTATATGCAAGCACATGACTATTTTGTACAATCCTTGCTGCTCATGTTCATTTCCACAAACCGTGAATTACAAACTCCAAAATGCCTGCAGAAAGAATTTTTCCATCAGTCCTGTAGTCAGTGATTCCTTCAACTCCCTGCTCATGCCCACACGCCCAGCAGTGAATCCCTGATCAGAGCTGTGAGTGTGGTGCCAACTGCTGCCTGCCATTCCTGACCTGTCAGTCAGAGCCAGTCAAGACAGGCATCCACTAGGGCTGACTTAGCATGCCCTTTGCATACTTGCTTAACATTTTAAGCACCAATTAGTTGCAATTTATGTCCAGTATCACCCTATTAATTCACACTAATACCTGAGATAACCTTTCTGCCCAGCCAAATCTTTCAAATTGGCAAGCAAGTCAAATGAAAAAAGTGCAATAGTTCTAAACAGCGATATGTGAAAGTCATTGGCAAGTATCTGTGTTGGTCAGACATCTGCAAGAGTTCCCATGCTCTCAAGATAGACAAAATTTCCCAATGGTGTGAACTTCAGAATAATTACCTTTGGTGGGAACCTTCTTGAGAGCAGTGGAAGCTGTTGACTTTGCCTTAACAGATTCACAAGTTAATAAATTTGTATTTTATTATGAAAAGGCCTATTTGCAGCACCATTTCAGTAATACTGTGTGCAGTATTAGAATGAGTATTTCACATTTGTTCACATTTTCATATCGTTAAAATTTCATTTTTATGTTTGTCTAAATTATTTAAATGAATGTCCAAATTGTAAAATTTTTTACATGTCATGTTTATGTTTAAATTTCTTTATATTTGACAATTCCATTCAACTTCTCTGCCCAACCCCAAAAATATCTAGAAATATTTTAATATTTTGATTGCAAGAGGATGGTAGGAAATTACATTACAGTAAAATGCCTCCTAATAATAAGTAAATTGGGGATAAACATTAAATATATCTTCATCTTTTTAAAAAGAGTAAAATTGGTTCTATATAATTACACATCACATCTAATGACTATTTTAAATGTCTTTCAAGAAAATAAGAGCAAAAAGGAATGGAAAGTTTCCCAACAAATGTGTAAATTATTATTTTTTAGTTAACATTGGATTATAAAGTCAGCATAAAGTCTTATCTTTTCAAACAGGTCCAATGAAACTCAGCTAACTAACTACACACACAGTTTGACACATGCTTTAACTGATTTCCTAAACCAAATTTAGACATATTTCAGACTCTACACAGTTCAAACTATGACACTGACTGGTTCTGCTACTTTTATGAAAATGTCCCAGATCATTCTGTACTTCCCTTTTTAGCTACTACTTTTTGAAAAAAAAAGTCAAAGAACCCAGTTATAAGAAGTCTTGGTGAGGAACACAAACGCCCACAGAAAGTGCGCAGTTTATGATTGTAGTATCTGGGTCAAACAGCAAAGAAAGGATAGCAAAGATTAAGGATTAAAAATTGCCTAAGACATATGAATGATGATGTGAAAGTAATTGTGATTTTGAGAATTCTGGGTTTATACAACAAAAGTTTGATTCTTGTGCATTAGTACAATAAAGACTTCACTTCTTTATCTCTGGCTTTGAAGTGATAGAGGAAGATGAGTAAGCTGTCAGTTTCAATTAATGTTTTGTCATAAATATTTATAGCCCTTGGAAAACAATTGCATGACTCTTTAGGACTGAGCTAATTATTTATAAATCACATTCTAAATGTATTAACATAATTCTTTTACAGAAGCTTTGGCTTTTAATAAATGAATATTAAAATGTCTGGGTTACAATAAATGGGATAGAAGAATCTTTCTAAAGTGAGTGAATATGAGAGGTTTCCTTTCACTTGTTCCACTTACTGGGTCCACCCTAAGGCGTTTTCTTCATAAGCCTTGAAATATATTGCTTCTTTTGTTCCAAGTTTCAAGATTAAAACTATAAAGTGTAAATTCTTACTAATAGAAAACCATGACCTAACATGCCTACATCAGTTAGGACAGGGATGCAGTAAAAGTATTCATAGGTCTGATGGGAGTTTCCAAATCCCGGGGGCTTAGCCTCATTTTTCTGACCAAAAATTACTTGAAATAAAACAAAAGACAATATTTTGTAGGTTGCAAGTCCCAGATCTCGTTTATTTATAAAGCAATAAATATTAGAAGCACAAATAAATTGCACGGGTGTGTAAACAAACTGTACAATGACTGAAGAGTTCGGGAAGGTTTGCCAGAAGACTCCAAGAAGCATATTGTCGTCATCCTGAGTGGGAAGTAAATTGAGGGGGGAAGTGCTTAGAAGCACTTGCGGTGTACAATGGATGGACCAGCTTCATCATACTCCTGTTTGCTGATCCACATTTGCTGGAAGGTGGACAGAGATGCTAGAATGGAGCCACCAATCCAGACAGAGTACTTGCGTTCAGGAGGAGCAATGATCTAGGATAAAGACAAGCAACAAAATCCTCATTTCTGAACAGTGAATCCATATTGTTAATGCTACACACCACTAGATATTTCCTCAGTCAAGTAAAGAACATTATGGTATAATGGTATTGATCTTCAGCAGCTCTTAAAATACATGTATTAAAAAAATCTGTAATCATATTTTCTTCTTTTCTAACACTTGCTTCTAACCAACATAATTATTCTGATTAAATGGAGTTTCTGCTCATCTGCCCATCAGCTGTTGATCTCATTTTTGAGTTGTTCCCATATCCCAGTTTAATGAAGCGGACATTGTCTCCACTTTTATTCACATTTTATAACACAGAGTCAAGTTCCTTACCTTGATCTTCATAGTGCTAGGAGCAAGAGCAGTGATCTCTTTCTGCATGCGATCAGCAATGCCAGGGTACATTGTTGTACCACCTGAGAGGACGTTGTTAGCATAGAGGTCCTTACGGATATCAATATCACACTTCATGATGCTGTTATAGGTAGTTTCATGGATACCAGCAGATTCCATACCTTGAGAAAAAAAAAACCAGTAGGCCAGTGAATTATACAAGAGGTCTCCATGAAATGAAACATTGGCATTTCTGATCATCATTAATATGAACTTCTTTGGCCTTTTTCTTGTAAAAATGTTTCCTGACTATAAAGTGTTACAGAAAAATATTTAATAAATAGAATTACAAAACTAATTTAGGAAGTGAACATTATTTGTTAGAAAGGCTAAGAATCATAATGCATGTGCAAAGGCAGGAGACTCAAAATATACAGTGAGATAACAAGTAGATATGTGAGATAAACTCATTTAGTATATGGCAATGGAAGAAGGGTATCAAGAACAGTAAACGCGACTATTGGTTTACGTCACTCTCACTGAAAGCATTAGCTGAATATAGTAAAGACAGCAAATAAAGACAATAAAAATAGTTGAAGTAGAACTAAAGAAGACAATAGTAACTTCTTCAGTCTACTCAAAATGTAGTCTACACTACTCAGAATCATCAAGGCAAGACATAACCGTGACGCAGAATAAGACATTAGTACTTGATGGTAAGAAAAAAGAAACAAGAAGCAAGTGTTTGTAGGTTGCGTTCCAATTTGTTAATTTTAACAGGTGCTTCCTGAAAGGGCTGACACTGGATCCACAGTAAGAAGTCAGCTGATGAACAACTGCATGTACTACTCGGGACTTAAGAGTGTAACATTTGCTGTATCCGTCAGCTGCGCGCACAACCAGCAAGGCTTACCATCTCCACCATGGCAATGTTAATTACAGTGTATAAAAATATACACACACCTTCACTCCATGTCCTTCCCCTCTCTGACACTTTACTTCTTCATGGAAATAGATACTGTGTAAGCCTTACAAATACAGCTCTGAAGTTTATTCTTGCTATCAGTGACACAGAATCATAAAATGTCTTGAGTTGGAAGGGACCCATAAAGATCACGGAGTCCAACTCCTTAATGATGGTATTGTAACTGTATGTTTTATCATTAAAAAAATGTGACCCTAAAACTTGATCTAAAACTTGCAGCAAGAGCCCAGAACTCAGCTAATTACCAGATGAGCACACATCAAGCCCATCTTACAGCAACCAAATGATCTAAATTATTATTCATTCATGTGTGATTTTGTGCCAAATTTAGGTAAGCAGGAAGAGGAGTGGGGCACCCTCCAAATCTTCTGATTCATTCATACCTCCTACAGAAAGGAGAATTTCCTGGGAACACTTACCAATAAAGGATGGCTGGAATAAGGTTTCAGGGCAGCGGAAGCGTTCGTTACCAATTGTGATCACTTGACCATCAGGCAATTCGTAGCTCTTTTCCAGAGAGGAGGAAGAGGCAGCAGTGGCCATTTCATTCTCAAAGTCCAGTGCAACATAGCACAATTTCTCTTTGATGTCACGAACAATCTCACGTTCCGCTGTAGATACAGGAAAATGAAATCAAGCTTTGGATAAGCACAGTACTAGAGAAGATGATCAGCCAAGAGAGACGTGAGGATTTTCACAGCAAAGAAAAGCTGAAGCACTGACCTGTTGTCACAAAGGAGTAGCCACGCTCTGTGAGGATCTTCATGAGGTAGTCAGTCAGATCCCTGCCAGCCAGATCCAGACGCATGATAGCATGAGGCAAGGCATACCCTTCATAAATAGGTACATTGTGGGTGACACCATCTCCAGAATCAAGAACAATACCTGGGAGAGAAATGTCAGAGAGCAGCTGGAATCACCTATCAAATGCTTAGAGCCCTTACACACAGGAAGCAGCAAGAAACACAACAAAATAAAGGATTTTTCAGGCAGTATAAAGTAGCGTAATTCTTTTTCAGTCACAAAGATCTTTGCAATTCTTTTTGCCTTTGCTTTCTGCCCTGGACATTCCTGAGGGGTGTGAATTTTCACACAGAATAGTTGTTCCATACATATTTTAAGATAATCCATAAAACCAGCCTTCCTCCGCCACTATACTAAGCAGTAAGAATATCTGCAATAGTGACTCTCTTGGTCTGATAATGGGCACCTTTAAGTCCAGTTTAAACCCTTAAACTGGTGTAACACTTTTGTAACTGCAGTATCCCTACAGAAATGTCTCCTCATTTGCACCACAACAAGCAGTGGCACAGTCAGTTCCATGGTGCCTCTCCAAAAGGAATGCAAATTGTCTGTGGAAAGAACAATGTGGACCTATTTTGTACTGGCTTTTTTGCTACTGTTATCATTAATTGAAATACACCAAAAAGACCTATTTTTCTATAAATCGAATGAGTTATGGTGTGTTTTCCTATTTGGAATGGAAAGGAAGGAGAGTTCCTGAAAGGAAACAGTATCTAAATGGTGTTTATTTGTTTGTTTTACCTGTTGTACGACCAGAAGCATACAGGGAGAGGACAGCCTGGATTGCCACATACATAGCAGGTACATTGAAGGTCTCAAACATTATCTGGGTCATCTTTTCACGATTAGCTTTAGGGTTCAAGGGAGCTTCTGTGAGCAAAGTAGGGTGTTCCTCAGGGGCCACACGGAGTTCATTGTAGAAAGTGTGGTGCCAGATCTTTTCCATATCATCCCAGTTGGTGATGATGCCGTGTTCAATCGGGTATTTCAAAGTAAGGATACCTCTTTTGCTCTGAGCTTCATCACCCACATAGGAATCTTTTTGACCCATACCAACCATAACACCCTAAGAGAAGAAAACACAGAAAAACATTATTTGAGGAAGACAACATCACAGACCCCAAACAACTACATCACAGACAACTGGCCTGAAGCTGAGTCAGGAGAGGTTTAGGCTGGATATTAGAAAAAGGCTCTTCACCCAGAGGGTGACTGGGCACTGAACAGGCTCCCCATGAAAGTGGTCATAGCACCAACCCTGACAGGGTTCAAGAAGAATTTGGACAACTGTCTCAAGCATATGGTGTAACTCCCAGGGCTGTCCCATGCGGGGCCAGGACTTTGATGATCCTTGTTGGTATCTTCCAAGCCAGGATATTCTATGGTTCTGCAATTCTAACTATCTTATTTTCAAGAAAGGTACAAGCAGCCACACCCTTGAAAGGCCATTCAGGAAAATAATATTTTAATAATGTTAAATTTAAGTCAACAGAATCTGAGGTGTTCTCACAAAATATTTTTCTCCTTCCACGAGATTAATGGATTTTCCCCCATTTATAATACACCTCTTATATCCATATTCTTTTTTCTTATTTGTTTCTTTCTGATTTCCAAAAATTTGACTGAAAGCAAACTACACAATATCATGAGCAGGAAAAGGAGTTTGTAAACAGGACAATACAGAGGGAAATTAGCATTCTACTGATCAAAGGTACTTCATTACTATGCAACCTTAGCAGTAATTTATCCAGGACAAAAAAAAAATACAAATAGTAAATGTTTTCATCAAAAACCCATTTTTTATGGAGTGTCCTGCCCCGGTCCTCCTTCTAAATTTACCTGGTGCCTCGGGCGACCGACGATGGACGGGAAAACGGCCCTGGGGGCATCGTCTCCGGCAAAGCCCGCCTTGACCAGCCCCGAGCCATTGTCGCACACCAGTGCGGTGGTTTCCTCGTCGTCACACATCTTCGGAGGGAAGCACGAACCTGGAAAACAGCACGGCGGCACGTTCAGAGCCCCGCGGGCAGCCCCTCCGCGCCCTGCCGCCCGCCATCCCGGGGGGCACGGCCGGACGGCTGCGGCGGGAGCGGGAAATTTGAGTCGTCCCGGGAGGATGCTCGATGGCTCGTGGGCAGGGCTCTAAACGGGATCCGTCAGCCGCTTTCTTCTCCGCGCTTTAAAAGCCGCCCCAGCTTGCAAGACGCTCAGTTAGGGCGTCATTTGCGGATCCCTCTGGCCGCAGATCGAAAAGGGAGGGAAAGGTTTTTAAATCGCAAAGATCTGTCCTGCCCAGAGCGCTTCGGGGCCGATGCTGCGCGGGGGCGGACGGGCGGTGTCCCCGGCAGCAGCAGCGCTCAGCCGGGAGCTGCACGGCCCCAGCTCCGGGCGACTGGCGTCCGCCGGCCCGCGGTGCCTTCCGTCCAACCTTCCCGTGTATTCCCTCCCTCCCGTGTACTCCATCGCGTCCCGTCCCGTCCCACCCAAAGCCTCCCGGCCCGCCCCTCGGGGCTGCGGGTGCCGCCGCGCTACTCACCAGACCAGCACCGGCGGCGGGGGGGCAGCGGAGGAGACCGTGGGTGCTGGCTCGGCGGAGACGCCCCGATTTATACCCCCCGAGGGGCAGCGTCGCCCGGGGCCGCGGCGGGCCGGGACAGCCACCTTCTCCTTATTTGGTCGGCTCCGCGCCACTGAGCGGCCGCGCAGCCATGAATGGAGCCGGGCCACCCCGGCGCGGCGCGGCCGCCCGGCCCATGTAAGGCAGGCGCGGGGCAGCGCGGCCCCGGCCGCCGCATGGCCAAATAGGGAGCCCAGCGCAGCCCCCGGGGGTCAGCGCCGCCGGGCAGGGGCTGGGCAGGGGCCGGGAAGGGGCCGCCGCGCCCGCAGCCCGGCTCGGGCCCCCGCGCTCAGCACCCGCCGGTGCCCGGCCAGGTGCGGCGCCTCAAACTCGTGATGCTCGGGCTTGGCGGAGGGTGCGAGGGAAGCCGCACGGGTGTTCTCTCCCCCGGCTTTTCGTTTTTCCACCGAAAACAAGAAGCCAGTCGAGCTTCTATTTAATCAACGAGTGACGAGGTTACTTCGGTGCCAAGAATTGAGGCTCCTCTCCTGCGTGGGGGCGGCATCTGCTCTCCTGTGTTGCGTTAGGAAGGAGCCGTACACACTCAATTTCTTTTAAACTTTGATGAGCACATGCTGCAAAAATCACCCTTTTCTCTACTTTTGGATGACATCTATAGCGCAAAATGGAATGTGCTCACTTATGTTAATATGCATACACTTAAACTCCTCGTATTTGCTCTTTTAATGCACACCAGATCAGTAAGAGATAGTTATATGTCTAGGGCAGAGGACGAGATATGGAAATAGCTTGGACAAAACCCAGCTATGGTATTAATGTTATGTGACAGTTGTTTTCCTGCTCAGTTGTTGAAACATCCACATTGATAATTTTTTCCAGCGGTGGAACCTAGAAAATCCATGTGTCTTCAGGACTTTTTTTTGTTTGTTAAAAATAGAAAGATAGAAAGACTGGAGAGGCATCCCTTGAGTGGGTTTTGCCTGGTATGTGAAAGCAGAGATTGTCAACTCATGTCCCAGAGGAACTCATTATAATGTGGAGTACAGTGTCCTCCAGGAGCTCATCTTGTAAAATGCCCCATGTGTGCCTGTGAAACCATGCTAGGATGCAGTGGGGAGAATTGAGGTTTGGGACAGGAGGGAATGGTGGGATTCAAAGTCAAGAGAGGAACACTCAAGTGGATCAGCTTCTTAAACACAGGTCCAGTTTATGAGATGCCATACAAAGGCTGGCAGACATCACATGGGTGTATACATCTTAAATTATGTGGAAGGACAGAGCTTGTGAATGCTACCCAATGTGCAGTCTGGGGGCTTTGAGAAGCCAGGGAAGAGTAGACAGGGAAGAGTAATCTGCACAGTGGACTAGCTCTGACAAAGCACATAACAACTGGAAATCAGTATTTGTTTCTAAACGATATCCAAAGGGGGCGTCAGAGACCCTCAGACTTTGATTTCTTCTGAAATCAGAGATTGTGGAATCAGTTTCCTTTTTTCTAGCACAATTAATGAGGTGGTTAGCTCCACCCCAACCCCAGTTTATCTTGGGTTTGTGCCAAATTATGAGCACAGCTCTGAAAGAGATGGTAGCTGCAAACTTCTTGGATAAGCTCCTGCTTTTCTTTAAATGTTGTGAGGAAAGAGAACCTGTTGCAGGTGAGACACCATTTTTGTAAGGAGTTGTGTATGTATATTTAATACATCAGTATATATAAGTATATATGCCTATATATATTTTATATGCATGTATTTATCTGTGTGTATATGTATTTATTTATATATTGCTTTTTTCTTTTTCTTAGCTACCTAAGAAAGGCTGTGTAGGACTGTGAAATGCAGTGACCTCAAAAGGTCAGAGCAGCAAAACACTGTGATTCAATGCCTCTGCTCTGGATAAGCTTTGGCTCTTTGTTTGCTTTGTCTTGGTGGAAAATCAACCAAAATCAATACTGGTGGGATAAGGACCCCAAGCAAGTATATGTTTATCTAAATTGATCAGGCCCACGTAACAGACACTTGGAAATACTTTGGTGATAGTGATGCCTGTATATACAAGAATTCATACAGATTCAAGGATTTCTAAGCATGTACACCCTGGCACAGAGCACCCTTTCAAAGAAAAAAACACCATATGCTGCTTTCAATTTTAAAAAGTCAGCATATTTTACCACATGGTAAGTTGCCATATATAGTTTAAATCTGCTTATTTTTTTCCCCTCACACATCTTTTCTACAGAAACCATATAATGTGAGGGATTGACCAGCTTTGCCAGCACTAGAGATTAGTTTACAGTGTTATCTCAGCTGTTGCTTGGTTCAGAGGTGTTGCAGTATTTACATAGAAGTCCAATGCTGATAGCTGCATCGAATTCCTCCCCAATCAGACCCTCTCTGACACATCCTACATTCCCTCTGGCTAGGGAGAGACAGACTCTCCTGAAACTGAGACAGAGCCAGCTCTCACTGAAAAATCTGTGAAACAGTTTGTATTTTCTTGCTTACTGCCTAACTAAATTTTTGCTTTTTCTACTATCTCCTCAAGTTTTACATTTCTAATCCAGCAGGACTCACAGTTAGGATCCTGGTGCACTTGAGAACTCATCAGTCCACACACCAACACACTCCCACATATTGCAAGGTCAAATGAAAAGGGCACCACACAACGTACGTAATTCCAGAATAATTCCTTCCTTGTAGCCACTTGAAAATTGCCCAGATAAAATTATTCCTTAGGCCAAAATAATTCTGCTTTCTGCAATAAAGTGTCATCACAGACTCAAGTAAACCAGAGAAGCAAAAACCTACTGAGGTATGTTATGCAATGTCATCTACAGGAATAACGCTCTAGCTCTGACTGACCAGGGCCCCCACATGCTGTGTACATTTCTCATGACTTAGCTGTTGGGAGTGACCCCAGGGACAAGGGAAACACAGACTGTACAGGGTGTTGGAGAGCAGACAGATCTGCAGTGGACGTGATCTGCATGTCCCCAGAACAGCCTTAACACACAGGAGCATGAAGCCTCAATGTGTGTGATTATTAGTAGGAGAGCAAAATTAAATATATGTATGTCTGCATATATATATATATATGAGACACATGCATATAAGCAATACTGGATGTGTTGTTCAACCAACAAGACACTGTTGTGGCTGCAGCCAAAATCAGAACATTAGTCCTTACCTCTGCATGGTAAAAATGTGAAGAAAAAATCACACTGTGATCTTATGATGCCTAGAAATCCTCACAACTGATATTCATCTTTTGACTAAAAACAGAAATACAAACGCTTAAAAATAGAGCCATGATTCTTTAAAAGCTTTAAAGCATAGAACACTTATTACAGACTTCAGATTATTTACAGTATTTAGCAATGCATTCAGAGATTGCAAATGTGTAGGATCAGGTCCTCTCTGTATTTTTTAGTTCAGCCTCTCAGTTTATGATTTTTTTTTCTGTAAATTTCCCAATAAAATCAATACATTTTTCATAATATACCAAACAATTTTGTATACAAACAATTTTATATCCTGACCTATGAGATTCTACAGCAACTTCTCACTTAAAATCTGCTATTTCTAAATCCAATGGATGTTGACATATAAAATCTGTCCTAGAACAGAGCCAAATGTTACCTCTCTTAAGCCTCAGGCCAGTGTAGTCTTTGAAAGAGACTTAACATTTTCAAGAATAAGAAGAAAATGCCATTCTGACAGGTTTTCTTTTGTCTCTTTTGTCTCACAACAGCTGTTTGTAGCTATATGGTCTTTAGAAATATAAGCAGCGTTGCAGCAGAGTCTTGTTGGTGGGCAGAAGTCCTGATGAGATAAGAATGCCAAATATGCAATATATGATGAAAATCACTGTCATGAAGGAGTCACTGTCACGAAGGAGCCATGTGTTGTTATCAATGTCTGTGCAGTTATGAATCTCCCTGTGTGTGCAGACATACCAAGAGAAGCCAGAGAAGACAGTTCTGCAGTCACCACAAATCTGAAATTATTCCCTATGAAATTATTGAAGTCTTGAACCTTCCAAGTGAGGAATCTTTCTCCTGGAAGAGTCTCCCAGTTTAATAATTACATTGCCTGGTAAACTTTTCCAGAGAATTCACTGGGTGTTCCCCTTTCTTAGTTATGTCTCATCCACCCTAGTACTAGCCCATGTTTCGTGCTTTATATATTCCTTGTCTCCTCAGCATTTAAACCCTTCGCATAATTGCAGGCTCTTATCAGCTCCCTGCGAGCCTCTCTCACTCACTCATGTGCTGCTGCACTTCTATAATTAACCTGAAACGTCTTAAGTGTGCACTGAAAGGGTAAAATCATGAGGTGGGCACTGGAGTCAGACGTGCAGCTAAAACATCTTGTTATGAAGCTGGCAGGTTTAGGCATGGGCAGCGTAAGTGGAGGTGAGTGGCTGTCAAAGCGGTTTGTTCTTCCAAGTCTCTCACTCTCCAGGAGTATTGTTTGCCACATGTCAGTTCCAAAGAAAGGATGAGATTCTTACACCCATTCTGCACCTCTCCTGTGAGGAAAAGCTGAATTGGGAGTGTTCAGCCTGGAAAAAGGAAGGCTTTGGGGTCACCTCATCTTGGCCTTCCAGTACCTGCAAGTAGCCTACAAGAAAAATGGTGAGGGACTTCTTACAAGGGCCTGGAGTGACAGGACAGGGGGAAATGGCTTCAAATTGAAAGAGAGTAGATTTAGGTTAGACATTAGGAAGAAATTCTTTTAATTTGAAACTAAAGGACCCTGAATCTACCAGCTGCTGCAAAGTAAGGTGAGAGTATCCAGATTGTTTCTCAGCTGTCTTTTAGTTTTCCAGAGTCAGAGACAGATGTCTCATGATTACAACAAAAGCAGCAATTTAACAGTCTATTTTAATTGCATTCTCACTAAAGAATTACCCTTTAATAGAGGAAACCATCAAATACTTGTTTTTCTCTTAACCTTTCTACATGCATTTGCTTATACTGTGTGTGAAAGCAGGAGGACCAACATTTCTTAATCTGCGTAGACTATGGAGAGAAGGAAGTGGTGCTTTAGAGCTGAGAAGCTAAGCTTCAGCAGGAAGAGGTCACCCTGGAAATTAGCAGTTTCTGTAAGAATTGAGTCCTGCTCCTGAAGACCAGTTCTGCCATTGAATAAGAAGCACTCCATTGCTCCCAGATTTGAGTACATGAGATTTTCTGAATCTGTGGTCTATGCAGAGAGTTTGCTTTGCCACAATTCATAGATGCATCTTTCTGAAGAAATGTTGTGTTACAAGACCCATGGATTCTGCTGATGCTATAAGGAACACAAAGATATTTAATGAATCTTATAAAATTGCGGTGGTTCCCACATACAGTTTTGCAAAGCTGTAAGATGATTTAGATAAAAAAATCTCAGTTATTAACAGAGGGTGTAGCTGCACTGTGTTACATGGAGTTGAAGTAAGTGGATTCAGGTGTAGAACCGAGACTGGCAGAGACTGGCTTGGAACTTTCTGTACAAATTATTTATCTTGCAAAAAAACCAAAGCTCCATCAAAATACATTTACCCCAAAAGTTTGCTACTCCATTTTTCAAAGAATGCTCTCAAGTCACCTCATTTTACTTTGTTACAGTTTAAAAAAATCCACAAAGTTGGAGATTTACTTTGCAGAAAAACACTATCTGAATTACGAAGAAAAACTTTATTTGATGGGAACTATTTTTTCCCAAATTTTGTTTCTAAGTATTTTGAATACTTTTGTCCCCAGAAAAATTCAGTAGAAAAATTATTTTTGTCTCACTGTTTTCAAAAGATGAAAAATTATCTCAAATGTAATGGTTTATAAAGTAAAGCTAAAACTTTGATAACCAAAATGAAAATTCTCTGGAATTTTGCTGACCATCAGATTCCCTTGAAAATTGAGCAATTAGCAATTAAGCAACTGGCTACAAGATTGAAGAAGCTTCCACAATGTTACCTTATAAAGAGAGTTTATGTAATAAAAAAATTTCTTGTAAGAGCAAGTTCATATATTGTGATTGCATATCATGTTACAAATGTAAATTGTATCCAACTTGATAGTAAGAGAGAGAGAGAGACTGAGAGACAGAGAAAGCATAATTCAAAAATCTACACTTACCAGGGAAGGAATCGTTATGTAATATGGATTTCTTTTCCTGAATTTTCAGTCAGCCACTGGATGACAAATTTTGCTTTCACAGGGAACCTAGAACATGGCTACATTTTTTGTGCAGGTATGGCTTAGGCTTTTTACCAGATTTTATCGATAGTTACTTGCATAGTGTGTTTTATAAAGAACACCCAAATATTTACAAAATCAATATCCTACAATGAGCTGTCTTCAGTAATGCAATCTTAATTCCAATCCAGAATTTCCACAATATATTCAGTACAACTAATAAAAATACACAGCAGACTGACATTTTTCATTTTACCAGTGAAATATATGTGCCACATTTTAACAGTACTGACAGACTTTTAACATCTCAGAGAGCATTTATTAAGTTACTCCTATTAAGTACCTACAGGCTAAGAAAACCAATGCCACAACAAAAAGTCAGAGTGAAACGAGAATAACAAACCCACATTTTAAGCCATTATAGAATGCTTGGTGATGGAAACAATCTCAGTGGACTAAAAGGGGATTACATCCAGGATTTAATAACTTTCTAAATCATATTCTAGAATGACAGTGGGAAATATTTTCTACCAGTCCTTATTTTGTCACTTATTTATTCGAAGTCCTAACTACAGAAAAAATATAAGTCAGGGTGTTGGTTCCACCTGCAATATGTGAGAATTTGTTTCTGAACAAATTCTCATTTTTCTTGCTAAAAAGCCCTGTTTTATACAAGACTGAGCATTTGCCAAGATTTCATTAACATGATAGAAAATGGAGCATTTCTGAGTTAATTGTAGAACAGAATACTGGATTTCTAATGTATTGGAGTACGTTGTTTGAGGTACTGTCATCTTTAACATAGGAAGTTATGTTACTGGCTCATCAAACTTATTATTTATGCTTGCTGTAAAGGTGTCTAAAATTCAAATTTCAATTAGAATTTTGTATAAAGTTGTCCAGAATGTACTACAGGTAGGAGTTGTAGACAGCAGCAATAGAATTTTCCATTTAAAATACTGTTAAGGCATAGCTAAAATTTCTATTGATTGTCATTCATCCAGTAAAGAATTGACAAACAGGAACTATTCTAAGCTTGGGAGCAATGATCCATTGCAGGTGCAGGTTTGAATCCTTGCAAAACCCTGGAAAACTTCTGGGAAAAAAGGGTCAAAATTGAAAGGTTAACTGCATATTCAAGGAACAAGTAATCTACCTAAAATCTCAGTAATTCAAGATCAGAGAGAGTACCAGATGGAAATCAGTAAAATCTCACTGGCAAAAGTTCATCATTTAAGTCAACTGGGAAAAGTGTTGCTGAAAATACAGTTTTAATAGGTTGCCTTAAGCATAGTAGATGTTTAGGGAAAAAAAAGAAAGGTCAATTCAATGGTTCATAAAGCAATTATTTTCCCTTAAAATATTTTTGAAAATAATACATATAGTACAACCAGAGGCAGTGACCACAAGGAAAATCTAAATGTTTTCCTACTTTGCAAAATGGTATCTAAACTACCAGGCCACAAGGTTGCCCTCAGAGGAATGGCTCTCATGATAAGCAGCTGTTTCCCTGTGCCAAATGTCTTATCTTGGATTGTATTGTCTTCACAGCATAGCTTGACATGAAGAAAATTTCAGATATATCATACTGCATTTCAAAATGGGTGAAAATGGCCTTAAGACAAAGGATTCAGCAAAAACTAGTAAAGAAGAGCAGTTACTTGCTGAGGGTTCCAAGCCATCTCACATATTGCAGGTGGAACCAACACACCTATGCCAATTCTCTAGACTCTTGCTGAGTGAGAGGCAACTGAGAATTAGGTGTGCAGCACCTCCAGCCTTCCTTACATTTAGCACTCTACACATCTTTTTGAAAGTAACGATTAAAATCTATGATGCTTTCAAAAATGATACCATTTTAAGTACAGAATCTGTTCTGAAATGTAGATTTTGTTAAAGCTTTTGGAAACGGAAAAGAAATACTTTTTCTGTAAGACTCATCTGCATTGTTTCCTTTTTCTGTCATTCGTGGTCAAGCTGATTCCCCGTGAGGACCCTATGACGACTCAGATGGAAACTCTCTAAAAGGCTGCTGTAAGAATTAAACCATTGCACTCAGAATGCAGGTTATAAGTACTCAAGTGCAAGAAAAATGGGAATTAACACCAGGAAATTCAGAAACATGATACATTTGAGAGAAAATCTTTAGAAGAAAGCTTAAGGAGTTCATAAAAACTGCACCAAAATTCTTAATAAACTCTTACTGAATTTATTGGCTTTGGAATAAGCCCAAGAAGAATTGTCTAGGGTATATTGCTTTCCTGTCAATTTAAGAAGGACACAACAACTATTTATAGTTAAATAGAAGGCATAAATGCCCAAGGATAAAGAAATATTTGTTTGATAGAAATATAACTACAGTATTTACGCTGGCCATTAATTATGAAACATTATGTACCCTACAAAACTGTTAATTTAGGTTGTCACCTTGAAAGGATACTGGAAGAGTTCAAACCACAGCAGAAACTGGACTATTGCTATTGAACTAAGCAACTGACAGATTATTGTGCTGAGTCAATTTCCATAACACCAGGAAGAAAATGCATTTCCATACAAGCATAAAATAAATTCAAGATTAAATAAATAATAGGATGAATATTGAAAATATCATGTCTAAATATACTCTGAAAATTTCAGCTGGCCTGGAAGCATATACACGAAGAAGCATATAAACTGAATGAGGTCTCAAAGCCTGAACATTAAGAGAAAAAGATAGAATATGGCTAGCTAACAAGCTGCCTTTGTCCTAAAGTCAGTAGTTTTCTGGATCTTTAGAGGTCTTCCAATCTGATATAACTACGATGTTCATGCTTCTTAGTGAATTTTACACTCCCAAAAGTCCTGTGAGGCTTCTATGCATAAAACAATGAGGTACAGGTTAAATGACTTACTGATAAATAGGAAATTGTTGATCAACCCAAAACAGAAAAAATCTTCTTAGAAGAAGTACCACTCCAGTGTTTAAAGCATAGCAGTCCTACAGTCATCAAATTTTCTAAATATCTCCCATTCCTACTACTGTTTTGGGGCATGCAGTTTTACAGATGACTTTAACATGATGATGACATAGTTGTCAACATGAAGAAATTCCTTTTCTCAGCCATATTTTCCAAGCTGATCTTCTTGAAAGCCCTAGAAAGTACTGCTGTTTTCAGCAGTTATACCCACCTGAAGCCAAAAAGCAGTAAGATTCTGCATTCAATTATTAATAAAAAGGAAACTAAATACTGGAGGCCTTACCTTTAGGAAAACTATCTCTGGACTATTCAAATGAGAAAAAAAAATCTTGAGCACAGAAACACAAGGGGTTTGATAATCACAGCTTAACATATATTTTTGGTTTACCTCCTGGTTCTGGAACTGTTGGGAGAATGTAGTTGGATATAAAAATGTCACTGGTACCAAAACAATTCATATGATATAATGAGAGATTAATTACTTAGCATGGAAAAAAACTTGTGAGATAGGTGAACTCTAAAAGGAAAACTGAAGAAATTATCCTATTAATTTGAGTTAGGGAAAAGAATATTACAAAAGGTAAATGCTGTGGGGTCCAAGTGGGATGCAAGCACCAAAGAGGGTGCACAAGACAATCCACCTGGGTGCAGGAAGAAAATATTCATTGTACCATCAATAGATAGGATAAAAAAAAAATTTTTGAATTGTGTTTGTTTCATCTTCATCTCATTCACTCTCTAATTTTGTTTTTTTTTAGTGTTTTATAGTGTACAGGATGTGTAATTACAATAGCACTCATACATAAGTTATACATTAATAAATATACTAGATTGGATGTGCTCACTTAAAATTTTTACTGACAGAGGTGAGCAATCAAAAAACTTTGGAGACCACCAGCCTAGAACACTTAATGCTGGAGGCCCATTCCAACTAGGAAACAATAAACAATAGGATGTAGTCCAAAATCTGATCAAGGATGGCTGAACAAGAAAACTTTAAGGTTTAACAGACTGTGATCCAAAAACCACAACAAAAAACCAAGCCACCACAACACAAAACAAAATGCAACAACCCCTTAAGACACACTCAGCACAAGAATTCTGCAATTGTTATGTCAGGCATAAGAGCAACTTTTTAAATATAAAAGGGACTTTAATAAAGTAAAGTGTGTAATGGAGAAAGTAGAAAATATAATGAAGGAAAATAAAATCTATTAACAAAATCTCAAATTTTAAAAAAAATTTAAATCTTGCAAGAAAAAAAAGAGGATGTAAATTACAATGAACTGAAGAAAAACCCAGCAAAAATAGGAAAAATAGAGGAAAGACTTAAAGAGAATAAAGATGGATAGCACATTAAGAGTGAAAGGGAAGGGGAAAGAATGGAGGTTATTCTGACCAACATTCACATCTGTCTTGATTGGTGGGCTTCAAAACTCATTGCAATCCAAAAGTTTTTGAGCAGTCAGCTACTAATTTTTAATTTGAGGGAGATGGGGAGGGAAGAGCAAATTAGAGAGGTGCTCATAGAGATCACTCAACATTCTAATTCCCAGTGTATGTCTCACAAATCCTCCTGGGATTCTGGGCCACAGACACAGCCTTGACGTGTTGGTACCCTGTGGGTGTGTAACTGGGTGTGTCACAAAAGTGACACAAAGAGCCAACCAGCTACTGCTCCAGTACTCCCAGGATGCTCCTGCTAGGCTTGAGTAGCTTCAAGATGTTTGTCCATTGGATGTTTGTACATGGTTTGTACATTGTTCCATTTTACCAGCCAGTACAATCACTGTTGGAAGTCACACAGCAACATTTATGATTGAGAAAGAAATATAATTATGAGATTGACTTTTAGAAAGTAGACTTCTATACAGAACAAAAATTAAGACACACACATATTTCAAAATCAGTTTTCAACAAAAAATCTGATTTTTCAGAAGTTTTTCTCAATACTGTTTGGTTGTTATGGAGCTGTAAAAGAGGGAGAAAACAGAAAATATCTGAGTCATTCTGTCTGTGCTAAATAAGTCAAACAAAAAATATGCTTTCATTCCAGCACTTAAAAACCAACCTACAGTGATTCCCTCACGTGAACCATATACTAAGTTTAGTATGGGTAGGGTTTGAGTTTGGGTGTATTTATTTATCTTATTTTTGATATTAAAAACACATACTGTGCCCAATCTAAATCTCATATTTCCACCTGATGTATTAACATGAATGTTAGATTAATGTTTAAGGTCTAAGTTTTATCTGTCTGCTCTGCCTTAGCAGAGTTCACAGCTCCCATGTTAATACACAGGGGAAGTTAAATGTTTCAGATAAAAGAATCAGCAAAAAAACCCCCAGTGAATCACCTCAGTCAGAATTGTGTATTCTCTGATCCTATCCTCTAAAATATTAAATTTCTCCTGTGTATCATCACCCAGTTCAGCATAAGATAATGCTTGAAGGTTGAGGCTAAATGAGGACAAGGGTATTTCTGAAATACCATTCATCTTCAAAGTTTAGATGCTCTTTTTTTGCCAGTTTGGCTTCACAGCCTGAAACAACTTTCTAAAGGCTCAAAAATGCATCAGTTATGGCCAACTTTATTTTCCAGTGGCTTTTTAATTGCAGTAGCTTATTCATAAATAGTGTATGTAATTCTTTTGTGTTCCTACTGAGGTAGAAACACATATCATATACACAACACATATCACTGCCTCTCAGAGCCAAGTTCAAGGCAGTTCTAGACAGATGCTATGACAAGAATAATTATGGATAGCTATACACAGGATTGAATCTCTCACTATACCCTAATGATTAGGTGCATCATCAGAAAGAGGTAATATTTGAGCTATTTGGAGGTTGTTTCTCTATCTATTCTTCCCTTTCAATACCTGAAAAGTACCTGCATTACATAAATACTATAAACCAGCCTTGGAAATGGTTCTCTAAGCTGTAGGCTGGAGAAGATGGACTCTGGTTTCCTCAGGCATTTTCTCGCACCCTTCTTCACCACAGAGTTTTCCAGGGGTCCTGCAGAATAAGATGATACATTAATCTCCACATATGAAAAGCTCTGGAATAGGTTTGAATAAAATTAAAGTCTGAAGCATCACACCCAGAGCAAATCCCTGTAGTACCCAGAGTGATACCAAACCCCTGCTGAAGAAAATATATTCGGTCATTTAACTTCTACTTAATCAGTAAGAGAAACATTCCTGGCTTTGGATTCTTGACTTTGGCATACTCATGGTATGCTTTCACTGAATTGTCTTTGCACAAAGGCTTCAGGGAGATTTAAAAAAGGAAACTGAAATTCAGAAGTGGCATCATATAACACCATAATGCTTTTTCCCTGGCGAGGTTTGTGTCTTTACTTTCACCAATATTACTGTCACAGTTTATATGTGTTTTCCACAACCATGTTGGAAATAAGTATCATTCCTGGGTGCATTGTTTTCTTCTAAGTCTTTCAACAACATCTCATCAGCCCTATAACCTCATTCTTACTTACTTACATTCAAGTCTATCTCCACAGTATAACCTTGGCTGCCCTATCCTCCTTCAATCTTTTCTAATTAATTAGAAAAGACATTGAGTTCAAAACCTGACAAATGCATATATATATCTACCTTTTCCAAGTAAGCTATCTACTAAAAGTACAAAGTATCATTACTCATTTTCACTACAATAGCTTCCATTGTATATTTTTGGAGACAAACCTCTGGATTGTTGAGGTTTCTGTGACATGCTCAAGAAAAAGGTTGCTCAGACCTGAAAAACAAGAATTAACCGAATAAACTATGAAATCCAACAGCCTACAGCTGAGAGCTGTCTGATGCAGAGCTGTCCCCACTGCCTGGCACAGGAGCTGCCCATTGCATGCATTCTGAGCACGCTGCCTCCCCAGACACGCGCTCTTCAGCAACACTTCACTTCATTCATCAGGTCCTGCTGAAGCCGAGGGAGGAGAGAGGAATCCAGGGAGGGCACACAAGGCTACACCTATGTGCCAGCCAAGAAACACCAGCACAATGAGGCATGAGGCAAAAT
>VYZP01049397.1:5083-45928 GCA_013400635.1 Hypocryptadius cinnamomeus | reverse complement strand
CCAGCTTTCAGAATGCAGAAAAGAAACTGATTCTAAATGTCAGATATAAACCTCTCTGACTGAGGCTACAGGGAAAGCAGCAGATATGAAAAGCAGTAGTCATCCAGTGCTCCTTAAATGCAAACTTTTGCCAATAAGGCTGAAGTGCTGTTTGTCTTGGGAGAGAACAGAATGTACCGAAGGGATCTAGGAAACCGTGGTTTGCACTTCTGGAGGATTAAAACCATTTACTGTAAACAGGCTACACATATTGTATAAGAAAAGACAAGTATGCTACGTGACATTAGGTCCATTCTCTAGATCCTACATAAGTTTTCTAGTTCTAAAATAAGTTTTATTTCTGATATTTGAGATATTCAAGCTGGAATTTGAAATCAGTATGAAAAATCAGGGAAGATAAAAGGTATAGAAGTTTCCACAATTCATGGCTTTGGGAAATAGTTGCAGAGGTGTTATTCTCAATCAAAATGGAGAATGGCTTATGGGTGGAAAAGGGACACTGATGTAAAAGTTGCACCGTGCAGTTCAGGCACTTACCCAGCCTTGCATCACCAGGTCCAACAAGAATGCCAATTCCAAATGGACAAATCTGTCTGAATGCCTCTAAAAAAAACCCATAAAAATCAAACCATATGTTAAAGTCTGTCTTGGCAATCAGCATTCTGCACAAACTACCTGGAACCACTGCTACCAGTTCATCCTCCTCATGTTCAGGTCCAGAAAAAAAGTATGTTAATATATAAATTTATCATCTTATATTCATGCAAATACTGTACCTTCACTTTACATTTCATCTGATCTCCTGTATGCATAAGTACAAAATCCTGTGAATAATTAGCAGTATTTAACTTCCTTAAGAAACAAATTAATGCAGCATTTCTATTTTAGAAGTATCAGTAGTAGTGACTGCATTTTTTCTGTTGTAAAAGTAAAATTTCCTATATTTTCTGAAGAAGGCATAATTTAATCCAGACTCAGCTATCTTAAAGCTATTTCTTTTTTAAAAGATGAGAAAAGGGGCTTTGATATCCTTTGGGACAGTTTGGACTGTGAAAAATATAGATGCTGACACTTCAAGGAAATGCTGCAACACAAGCTGTGCTTTTCAACTGACTTTGGTTCACATGGTCCACGTCAATGGAATGAAACATGCACAGGCAATAGGCCTAGGAGGAATATTGCAACTGGCACTTCTAATTCTCTTTTCTAACCTCAGCTTTTGTGAGGATTTTCTGCAAAAAATCTACATGACTAATGAATGAAATGAACTGCAATCATGTATTGCTGAAACCAGTAATGCTGTTAACCGCATTTGTCAGCACGAATTACAGTCTGTTCAGCAAATTGCACCACCATGCTACCAGAGGCCTTTTGAGTTGCTTGATGTCGAATTACTCGGTCTTAAAAAGGATACTAGCAAAGAAAAGTGTTTCTTCAGCAATGGTCCAGGCAGGCTTTCCTTCCTCAAGGCCTGTATTTTGTTATGCCCTGCTATTTTTGCAAGTCATTCCAATTGATAAGATTGCAAATTTACATTTTCTTAATAACAAAATTCAGATGCAGATCGAGTTTAACTGTTTGGGGTTTTATTTTAATTAGATTTCATGTTTATGGCACCTCTTCCTATACCTATTTATAATTAGAAGAATTCCATTTTTGTCTTGCAGGAATTGCTACTCAGAGCCTATCAAGGACCTCCTTGCTGCTTTCCACTTCCTGTATGTGATATCTCCATGGCAAAATACCCAGCACCTAAACACTGTAACAAATCTATAAGCAAAGAAGGAATATGTTTGATATCTGATTATCCAAGGGACATGGTTTTTTAGACTGCAATGGCATCTACTTTACAGAGACCTATGACAATTACTAGGGTTAAACGCTTTTATAAAACTATTTTTCAAATTTCCTTTAACAAGAATCCCAATCTCCTTGCTGCTCAGAGAGGCCACATGGTAAGCTAGTCAATAACTCACCATCTGCTTCCTCTGGGCAGAGCTCACAGGGATCTCCCCATCCCTGCCCCTTTAGGGCACAGCAACACTCTTGTTTGGAGTGGTTTCGGGACTTCGGCACAGAACACTTCCCATCTTCAAACTTGGTGAAGCAGTAGCTCACTCTCAGATCTGCATAGAGAAAAAAAAAATGTTATGAGCAGTTAGAGTAACCTTGGCACAATTTTCACTTAGAGTTGTTAACTGCAAAATTACAGGATACACACCACCAAAACACACAACTTCCATCTAGCTCTGTTAACAGGGACCATCATTGTCTCTGACTGTGAAAGATTTGAATAAGGAGGGAAGGTCTCTACCTCAGTAAAGAAAAGCTATGGAACAGTTTCCTACTTCAGTATGGAAAAGCAAGGGGTTTTCTCTTTGGTCCAGCAGAAATGGAAGGGCTGTACTGTCCTCTTATCCTCACTCCTCTTTGAAAAAACAGAATATTGCCTCATGAGTTTATATTCTATTACTAGTAAGAATCATTTAAGTCAAGAGATTTTCATCAACTTGCAATGACAATATTGTGTAGTGCTAAAATGAGAGGCAATTTTCAACAGCCCTTTCCTTCCTCATTCTTCCGGAGGTACACACAAACAAAGCAAACTCTCCCTGTGGCACCACATTTTATTCCCTGAAGGTGGGTAACCAGGATGCTGGACAGAACTGAGATCACAGACCACAAGCATCCAGCAGGAAGGGAGCTGGCAGCTCTCTGTGCTGGCAGGGAGACAGCAGCAGGGCAGTTCTGGAAGCAGCTGCTCATCCAGTTTTCCGGCTGCAGCATCAATGCTGGGCAATGTCCAGGTTTTAACAAAGTCCTAGGTAGTGGGAAGTTTTAAACAAAGCATTGCTTGGCCTGAGATATTTGAAAAAAGAACAGTCCTCTTTAGGGGACAGAGAGAAGCCCTTTTGAAATTCACACACAAGTGTGCACTTTCCTCTGACATTGTGTGGAACAGTGGCCTGTGTTAAAAAAGTAGAAGATTGGGCTGTATTCTTTTTTAGGATTTTGTTTCTTGGTGGGTTTTTGTGATTTCTTTTCTTCGTACCTGAAGAAAAGAAAACCCTCAGACTGAAGAAACTTCATCTATATAAGCCACATAAACACAGCTAAAACATGCTTTCTTGATGTTGAGTGAACTGTGCCAAACTGCATGGTGGTTTGAAGACTTGGATGAATGTTTACTGCAGGTTGGATTCATTTTTACCAAAACCACAATTTCATTTAGCCCACTGTGAAGGGAAGAACTCGCTATGGTGTCAACAAGCATCACTGCTCTGTGCCAAGCAAAACTACAGAGGTCCTTATAAAGGTCTTAGTCATCAGTGGTTCCCACTGTGCACAGTGTATAAAACATTTAATGCTGTATCTATTTAATAATTTCCAAAGCCTTTAAAGTAACTCATTCCCTAATTTGTTGTGCTTGTTCTTTATACACAAAATAAACTAACCTGTGGCTTTTAATTACTAGACATTCAGCTTTTAGCATCTCATCTGTTAGTGCCCATGTTTAGGCTCTGAACTGTGTATGAAGTAATCTGGAAGGCAAATGACACTTCAGACTTCCCTAAGCAGATGGGTACTTATTGTCCACACAACATTGTTTGCAAATTTTTTCCAACAATCTTTTTTTCCACCCACGTTTGCAGAGAGGATCAGCATATAACAAGTGTTATGGTGAATATGGTAAGTGCTAAGGAGAGCCTTAAAACCAGAAATGCTGCCTTGAGTCTCCTGCCTGTATTCATGCTCCATCTCTGTGGCTTGTTGCTGTCTACCAAGAGTCCAAGTAGCCCCAACGTTTCTTCCAGGGGTGCAAGAAAGGATTTCAGGACAACATAATTTCTTTGCTTAACCTGATGCATTTAACATTAACTTCACCCCTTTTATTGCAATGTTCTGCTTAATGAAAAACAGATGTTAGGGCAAGACAGAACCTGGCCCCAGCTACAGAATTATCATGTTTTCCCTATGAAAAACACTGTTTGAGTCCAGAGCTTTCTTGCTGTATTAGAAACAGCTCGCTAAAAAGGCTTTTATGAAACAGCAAACAAATTTTGAAATGCCAGAAAATAGGAATGAACTTACCTTGGCATCGCCTTCCTGTGGAAGACAATACAAAGCCTTCTGGACACAGACATTTGAAACTGCCTGGAGTGTTGCTGCATGTGCCCAGGGCACAAATTTCTGGCTGTTCCACACACTCATCAATGTCTGTAAGAAAAGTAATTAAAGAGATGAGAAACAATAATATTTACACTGGCAGTTGTACTACATAAAGGGCAATCTTACATCAGCACTGATATCTATCATATTTGACAAATAAAAAAGCCTAGACAAAAAAAAAGAACAGAAACAGGAACAGTAACCCAAGTGCAAAATCCACAGTTAGTTTTCAAATCCTCAGGCAGTGGGCAAACTTCAGCAATGTACCACCAAGGAAATAACCTGGGATTATATTTTTCTAGGGTTCAGAGCAAGTAGTTCTGGTTCAAACAAATGTTGAAGAGACCTTTTCTAGGAAGTGAGAGACTTACTAGTGGCTACAGTTCAGAACTGTACACTGCCACAAAAGACTAAACATTACTCACATTTAAATGCAAAGGAAATAGGTAACAATTGTGAGCAGCTAAGAAAGAGACAGAAGAAGGATTGTTCTGTACACACCTTCACATTTGTCATTCTGCAGGATGTATCCAGGAGGACAGATACATCTGAATGAGCCATCCAAGTTCTGGCATGTGCCTGGTGAGCACTTTCCAGGCTCCAGTGCACACTCATTGATATCTAGAAGAAAAGAAAGACAATTTATTTGAGGTAATTGCTGTTATCTCAATAAATCTCTGACTGAGGCCACTTTAATTTTGATTCCATCAAACTGAAGATGGAACTTTTCAGGAGTGGAAGGAGTCATCTTCTTGTCCTCTTGTCATTGTTTCCTTCTGCTAGGTACAATGATGTCAGCGTGGCAGTTCTCTCTGACCCTACTGTTTCACTGAGCATATCTGCTCAAGGTTTGCTGCATTTTTTTCCAACCCTAAAAGAAAGCACTCACCAACACAAGTCCTTCCATCCAGAGCCACCTCATAGCCATCATTGCAGAGACACTGGAAGGACCCAATGGTGTTCACACACTGGCCATTTCTGCAGAGCATTCCATTTCCACTTGCACACTCATCCACATCTAGGACAAATAACATTAAAAGATGTCAGAAACATCAACAACAATGGCAACTGGGTAAGTGAGATTTCTGTTTCCACCATATCAACAAAGTAACTGATAACACAATCCTGTTTCAAAAGCAAGTGAGAGGAAATTACTATATTATAAAATTGTCAGAACAGGAGTGGAACCCAAATGTTCCTGTATCTTGTGCCAGCATTCAAGTGGCTCTACAAAAGTGAGCAGTGCATAATCAAAGATGCCTTTTGAGACTGACAAAATAGGGTTACTTAATGGTACTCATGGTACTTTTATTAGAAGTAGGAAGCCTCAGGAGCACGTGCCTGTGCTCAGCACTCCTTACCTATGCAGTCATTGTTGTGTGAGAGGATGAAGCCCAGGTTGCAGCGGCAGTTGAAGGAGCCAATGGTGTTCCTGCAGGTTCCATTGCCGCAGGCATCTCTCTCACACTCATTAATATCTGTGAAGGAACAGGAGAGAAATAACCCACTGCCACCAGACTGAACAGAAGGGAAGAGGATTGTTACAGCTCTCAAAAAGATTTTACATACATTTACACACTTGATATTAACATCTACAAAAATAATCAAGGGTTCAACAATCATTTACTTTACTTTGGCTCCTATATCACCCTTCCCAAAGTAAGTGTAAGCTATCTTTAATTGCAAGCATTCTGAAATCTCAATTTCTTCATATAACACACAACTGACAGCTGTGAATGAGTTAAATACAAAATTCCCTTGTTAATGAAGATGAGTGTTTCTGAAAAAGATTTTTTTCTGGCAAGAAATCTACACTTCATTCACTCTTTTAACAAGTAGGCTGTATATAGCTGCTGCATTGCAATATTAATCTATTAAATTTCTTGCCTAAAGGAATAAATGAAACAAGATGCTCCAGAAAATTCTAAGAAGAATGAAGTATTTTCTTCAAAAATGAAAGCATTAGCAGTTCATTAGACAGGATATGTAATTTTAAAGGTTCACTCTACTTTAATGAGATGGTTTTCATTCAGTATCAGCTTTTTATCATCTCTAATGGCCAGTTTTGCACCTTTGTCTGGTGCTAAATGGCTCAAATCTCAGATATTGTAATGCAACTCCTTATTACAGCGGGGACAGATTTAGTTACTATTTTAATGGGAGCCTAAGATCAGTTTAATTTGATATACTTGCCTATACACATTGTCCTGTCATCATTGGTTTTGAATCCATTGTGACAAATGCAGTAAAAACTTCCAACAGTGTCAATACACTGCCCATGGCTGCAGATATTGGGAATTTCTTGACATTCATTCCGATCTGAAAACAAAGAGGAGCACTGAAAGTTAAGGCTTCTAAACTACAAGGCTGGAAAGATGCATTAGCAGCAACCAAGACAGGATCCAGTGCATGGCCTAACTTAAAATAGTATTTTTAATTTACTAATGACAAAAACATTACCAAGTAAATCCCAGAAAAGGGGTTTATTTGCATGTAAATTAACTCTTCCAGTATTTGTGGACCTGAAAAAATTTAGCATAAAATTCATATTAGGAACCTCAAATTCTTGCTGGAAGTAAAGCATATCACCATGGCTTTGAAAAGCAGAATTAATGACACAAGATTGGAAAGGGTGTGAGTCTGAGGGCTCTATATTGACTGCAGGAGATATGAAAGAGGCATATGAAATACAGTTTGCATTATTCTCATGAAAGCAGCTACTTGCATTTAGCCACATTTGACTGTAGCACAAACTGAGTGATCAACTAATGGAAATCAACAGATTAGAAAGGGGAATGAAGACCACACTTTTCTCACTAGGCTTAGAGAGAGAGATAAAAGGCACTGGATTTATCAACTCATCATGCAGAGGGAAAACAGGCACACATACACATGTTGCAGCATCCATGAAATGTGGTGATCCTATAAACTGGACAGAGCTCAAACAGCAAGAAGAGTTACTGCTCTATGGAGTCAGGGGCTATTTTGTGTAATTCTGCAGAGAAGGAGGAGAGCTCTCCTGCCAGCATGTGATTGCTGCCTCACAATAGCAGGGCATCTCTTACACTTGTTCAATAGCCAACTGCTTCCTGCTACTCTCCTTAGAAATGCTTTCAGGCAGATCCCAGGATTCTATCAGTAGTAAATGAAATAAAATGTTAACAAACAAAATGTTTGCTCTCTGGCATAGTTTTTCCCACGACAAATGAGAAACATCAAATGAGGCGTTTCTGTTGACCCCATCACCACCAAGAGCTGGTTTGATTTAATATACTTCCTTCCTTCCTATGCTGCTAAAATATGAGAACTGAGGTGCTGCCATGAGCTTGTATTAAAATTGATTAGGCTCTAGTGCTCAGTGATTTTCTTTTCTATGCAATCTAAGCCAAGCAGATGCAGTTTCTCAGCAAACCATCCCCAGGTTGTTGCAAAAGTAAGAGTCAAGTTGTTCCTAATTGCAAAGAACTTCATGCATTCAAATTCATTCTCCTGCCTCTTTCTGCACTGTCCTTGGCACAGGGACAATCATGGATGATCCTGACAGCCCCATCCCCAGGACCCCTGTACATCCCATGGGGCTGTGAGGAACTCTGGATGGGGGTGCACTGAGGACCAAGCTCTCCCAATGCTATTGATAATAGCACTGCTAATTACAGTTTAAAGGAGGCAGAAGGAAAACCAATACTGTTTTAAGAACTCCTAATCTTCAGCTCAGGAGAGCAGAGACAAAAGAAAATCTATGATTCTCTGGTGCTTTGTGGGCAAATGAATAGTCATGTGAAAAAACAATTTATAGGAAAAACTATTTAGTTTACCACAATAGAGAGCACAAGAAGAATGCTATCTTGAAGGTAAGATAAATGCAGTACTCCTAGTACTAGTGGCTGTTATATATTGGGTTTGACTCAATAGCACATAAACTACAGGGGTGTGATAGTTTTCCATGCAGTAGCATGGCTGATCCAATACTGCAAGGTGTATCCTCCTTCTTACCCCTCTCTGCTCCCAGCAGAGTGGTTGGGAATTTCCTTCCTTTGCTGGATCACATACTTTATCAACCACTTTTATTTTTACTCTAATTGTGTAACTTTATATTCACCACATATAAAATAAAAGCAAAATACAGGGAAGTGTTACTATTTGTGCCAATTCATCTTTGGAATTGTAACCCATATCAGAACCTTCCCTTGCTCTTCCTGTACTCCTGCAATGAACCCTTAACAACAACAATTACATTAGGAACATATTGAATATTTACATGTGCCACTGCATAGCTCAACAAAGCAAAGTTTTAGTTCCCATAGTGGTGTTCTGATTTCCCCTACACCCTTTTCCCACAAGGGTCACATGAAACAATGAAAAACTGCACTGAAGGGAAAAGCGCACTTCCTAAAACTCTACTACTGAGAAGCAAAAACCCAAGGATAATGTTACTAGCTTCCGTTGTAATTCTTATTTTGTTCAGAAATGTATATAGTATATAATATTTACAGCAGCTTGTCACACTGCAGTCTTTAAAATCTCAGCAATTCTTCAAGTAAGTAAGATAACTTGAATGCCTCTCTGGACTAAGATATTGTAAGAAAAGGCAAAGAGATTAGAAAAGTTCACTCCCAAAAGTCCAGTGAGTATTTAAAAATAATGATATGGGCCCTGTTTAAATCTGTACCAAAGTTAGGAAATTCAGCAATAAGCTTTTCAAGTTAGTTATTGCATACAGGCAAGCAGAAAAGTCTACCTTATCAACAGAGGCTCCAGCAGCAAGCAGGGAATTATTTGCAAAAACACAAGTGGAAAATAAGTTGCTAAAACACATATAGAAAATCATAATGAAAATCAGAAAATACAGAAAGGTAGTGCATCAAATGGTCTTCCCTTCCTAGACATGACAAGGGCTAAAGAAAAATGCTTGCATTTGGTGGGATAAAATGAAAAACACCTACTTAGGTTCTTAACTCCCATTTACACATCCATGGGATGGGCCTGGAATTACCTCAATGTTTATGGGGCGCCCGAAAAGACTTTAAGAGAAGAGTTCTTGAAGCTCAGATCATCTCCTGAAATAGCAACTTGCTGGAGAGGAGAGATGTTTTTCCAAGCCCTTTAACACCCCCCATGCCTGCAGCCCTGCCCAGCACTCACCAGTGCAGCGCCCCGTGGATGTGAACCTGTAGCCTGGTTTGCAGTCGCAGCGGTAGCTCCCAGCTGTGTTCACACACTCTGCGTTCTGCTGGCAAACAGGTCCGTTCTGGCATTCATCAATATCTGTCCAGACAAAGAGGAAGTTGAGTTTTATAATAAGCTGGCAGTGGAAAGATGTCAAATATTTTTTAGCTTGCAGGTAGTAATTAGTAGCTTTCAATGTAAAGACCATCACAAAGCTTTAGGCAAAAAAAATTTTGATCAATTTTCCTTACTTCAGGTGCTGCAAAAGGAGAACTTTATCCTCTCAGAAATGTAATTGGTTTTCACTTAGAAGCAGCACACAGAAGAAGCTTTTACTCAAAGCTCTCAATGCCTTGCCTGCAGCATCCATTGTTGTTGTCAGCAGTCATAACACACAGCAGAGAATGACACACAGCAGCAACTCAAATGCTACCTTCAGTTTCTTCATTAAACTGACTAATACAATGTTTGGGAATGTTTAAACTAGAAATAAACAACCATCCATTTATATTTTTTACAAAAATATTTGTTCCATTAGAAAAAAAGTATTTTGGAATTAAAAAATAATCTGACTCAATACTACCGGGTTTTTTCTTGGCTTTGCTGTCAAATGTGAAAAAAACCCCATTACTTCCCAGGACTGCTGACTCATGTGCCTTCAAGGCCTTAGATGTCTGACAGAAAAAGTGGTACTTTCTATGCAAAAAAATTCAAAATGTCTGAATTAACACAGACTTATTACACTGCTAGCAGTATTTTCCCCTCATTAAGGATGCCTTCAAGGCTCTGATTTGGCAGTGTCTGAGTTGCCACTGGTGAAACACCATTCCTCTGAATGAGAGGAGCACTCTACCTTCACAGATCAGGAGCTTGTCATTGTAGAAGAAGCCCACAGGACACTCGCACCGGAAGCTGCCAACCATGTTTATACAGATCCCATTTTCACACACTCCGGGAATCTCCCTGCATTCATCAATATCTGCAAGAATAATTTTCTTTTAATACTTGTACTGAGAACTTCATGGAATCTCCTGCTACAGAGTATGTCCTTATGCATTTACGCTTTAAGATAATTGTATCAAACATAATGCAAGCATCAGAACATTCCCAACTGTACAGTGAGGGAGTCACTCCAAACTGTGGAAATTTAGATATTTCCTGCTTTCTCAGGTTCTGACTCTTCTCTGTACTGAAGGTATATTCTGCTACAGAGGAATACACATCCTTCCTCATGTCTCCCACCCACAGCCCTGATGAACCTCATCACCTTCCCAAGTGCCACAGTGGAGTCATTGGGAAGAGCCACTCAGAGACAATGGAACTGTCTTTGGTTTAGCACAGGAGAGCATGACTGAATGCAAACACTCATCAGAATTAGTTTTGCACTGTTTTACCCTAGTTAATCTGAAAAGACTTTCAGGATCTTATGTAACAGTTTGAAAGTGCCAATGACAGGTAACATCTGAAGTGCTGCCAACATGCTATTAATTGATTGATTAAGCCAGGCAGCCAGGGCTTGCCAATGCTTTACATACACCCCAGTCAAGTAACTGATTTTGGCAGGAAAAAACCCAGCTGCTACTAGAATTATATGTCTTGCCTATTGGTCCTTACACATCTTAATATCCTGACATGAGAGAGTTCAGAGACTCCTCCAAAGCCTCTGCCTTCAGTAAACATTGACATATGCACTGAGGTACACAGTCATAGAACATGGTGGGAAATTGTCAGCTGACACAAGTTTCCATCAGAGATTGTGGTTTTGTTTGTTTTGGTTTTTTGGTGGGTGTTTTTTTGTTTGTTTTGTTTTTCTGCTGGATCCAACCCCTAATTGTTTACATTAGATTCTGTAATTTTGAGTCCTCTTATATACAGAATGAATAAAACCAGAACTATTTCTGTTTCTGAAACAAACATCTGGAATAACTATATAGAACGTTAATCCAAACAGAGAGTAACATCATTGGACTGTAAGCAAATATTAGAGGGTACACAGAGCACTGCCCCTGCAGAGGGCTCTCCCTTGATCCTGTGCCTGCAGGTGTATGGGACATGAGTAACCCCTGTGCAAAGCAGCAGGCTGAGTGCTGCAGCCTCCATCCCAAAGCAGCAGGGAGAGCTGTGCTTGGCACAGCTGTGAGAAGCTGTGTGTGCATCAGTCCCAGCACAGGCCTGCACACACTGGCTGTGCTGGTGGGCTCTGTGGGACAGCCCTTCTGTTTCCATTGGCTCCTGCACCGCACAGCTCCGTGTGGCAGCGCAGAGCAGCCTGCAACACCCCTGCACACATGTCAAACACTGCAGCTGCAGCTTCTACCTGTGCATGGTAGCACCATCTAAGGGCTCCCTGCTGATGCTGATGAAGGGCCCACTTAGCTGAGCAGACTCTGCAACGATCCGGACTAACACTAACAGCTAGAAGGGGAAACTTGCTTCCAAGAAATGACCTCGTAAATAATAAATATTGTGCACTTCTGTAACCTCTTCAAAAATTACATTCTCCACTTTACTAGAAATATTTTTATCCAACTAGCTAAACATTGCACCACAGCAACAGCTTCGTGCTAAAGCATCTGATTACTGCCTATATGCAATCTCTGTTTGTTACAGGGTACATTATCTGCTTTTCATTTGCATTTAGTGTAAATGAAAACAAAAGGGAGTCCCATTAGGGATTTACTCAATTCCTTGTCCTAAAATTCCTCCTCTCTCTCTCTTCTTGTTTTGCAATTTGTTACTCACGATTCAAATGTAACACACAATAACATATGTGAGAAATATTCCAGCTGAGCAGAAAAAAGGATTTTGGTGTCAAACCAATACCCAGGGGGACTGATGTGAAATGTCAGACTAAATCTTGCTTTAGTTTGAAGGAGAGACTCCCAGTTCCTCTCAGACCAAATGCTGGTTGGCCTTACTCCCAGACCTCTCATTCCCAGTATCTGTGCCCTGCTCATGTAGCCCTGATTGCAGTTTCTTTGGAGCTCTGTGTTGCCTTGATTACAAGCAGCAACTGTCACTGCTGCCAGCTAGGAGTAGCCAGTTTGCACTTAAGTTTGACTTACACAGAGGGTTGAACTCCATTACACTGTTTAATTGTTATTCCTCACATGAAAAAAAACCACCAAAATTGGGAAAACAAACCTCCCCTCTTCCCTGGGCAGAGG
The DNA here is from genome assembly GCA_013400635.1 of Hypocryptadius cinnamomeus. Classification (NCBI taxonomy): domain Eukaryota; kingdom Metazoa; phylum Chordata; class Aves; order Passeriformes; family Zosteropidae; genus Hypocryptadius; species Hypocryptadius cinnamomeus. Next base: position 33,425 of record VYZP01049397.1, on the reverse strand, counting down.
TAGCATGGAATTTAGTTCAAAACATAAATTACAGCTCACCAACTGGTAATCCTGTATAAATGTCAATGAAGAAGCCAGGCCTTTGACTTCCACAGAGTGTGGAGAATTCATCTGCAACAGGAAAGCAAAGCAGTGATTAAAGCATTTGGAATTAATCAACAGTCAAAAAGTCATTGTATGCTCTAGCCAAGAAGGTTCTTCTACTCTTTCAAAACCTGCAGAGCATGCAGAGGTAGGCGGCCCCTTTCCCAAACTCACCATGTCAGTTCTCTTGGGTTCTCATTCAGTTGGGATCACATGCTGATTTTGCTCTGCTTATGCCTATCCCTGTGCATTACAGTGTTTGCATACAATTTCAGATCTGACTTGTAAAAACCTGAACTACAAGTTGGAAGAATCGAATGTCTAGGAAGCTGCTTTTGAAGCAAACCACCTCAAACCAGAGTGGGATGTCCTGCAGTCTTACCCAGTGTGGAAGAGTCCTGTATGCCCATGCAATTAGCAGAGACACTCCTACATCTCACATTTGGCTGCTCAACACAACCATTCTCAGAGCACACCAAGGTATCTCTGCCAGCTCCTGGCTGCCACAAAGGCCCTTCATGGCAAACAGCAAGCGAGGCAGAGCAGACCAGACCCTGTATTTGTTGGAACAATACCAATAAAGTCTTGGTCAGTGCCTCAACAGTGGATCAAACTGATCAAGCTATCAAACTGGACCAATTAATCCATCAAAGAGATGGATTAATCAATATAGAGCATGAAGTCTCTGAGCCAGTGAAACTGGCACAAGGTAGGCACAACCCAGCAGCATGGACACAAACCACTCCACAAATGCTTTCATCGTGACTAGGGCTGGCCATCTCCAGGACAGAGAGGCAATTAATCCCTTCATTTTAGGCACATAAGAGCAAAAAAAGACAGCATCTCTAATGGTGTTACACTCACTAACAGTAACGATGATGTTACCAAGGCCTTCAGATAGCTTTGCAATGCAAAAATGTACCTGTGCTCGGGATGGGACACTGCTCACAAGGCTTGTTCCATGCACGTCCAATGTTGTAGGAACAGCAGCACATTTTCTTGGTCATATTGAAGAGCAGCTCACCATCACAGGTTTGATTGTCAGCATAGTAATTTCTATAACACAGACTTCTTCTCATATCTGCAAAAATTGGAAAACCTCAGGCCAATGCAGTAGGCATCTCTTAGGGGAGATGATCTCCCTGGCCCAATGCACTAAGATAAAGCTTTAGAGAAAGCCCAGCACATACCCATGCAGTTGTTTCCTCCATTGACTTGCATGTAATCAGGAGGGCAGATGCAGGTGTAGTTCCCAACAGTATTGTAACACGTGCCAGGCCCACAAATGCCAGGTGTCTCACACTCATTCACATCTAGAAGAGAACAAACAGGCAGTGAGCGAGTGACCACAGGGGCTTTCTTGTTGTGCTTTTGAGAACAAAAATGTCTCAGTAATGTCTGAGGTAGGAAGGTGCTAGTGGAGAAGAGCTGAAGAGGCTCTGAGGAAGGTCATGGAGGAGTGAAGCCACACAGAAAAGGAAGTGGCAGCACAGGTGGCCGTGGAAAGCCCAGCTGTGATGCAAAGATGGGAACCCTTATGTCTGGATAGATCAGAAACAGCAATTTGGCTCTTGCATCTGTTGCACAGAAATAGTATTTGAGGATCTCCTCCATTCTGGATTCTTAGATCTGGAAAAGAACCAAAGTGGCTCCCTTTGGAGTTCTGACTGAGCACTGCCTGACTGGGCAAAGTGAGCCACTTTCCCAACACAAGATGTCATATTTACTTCATCAAAAGACTAAGTTTTGTTTAAAAAAATCTAACCAAAACCAAACACAACACCATCTCCAAAACACCTCAGTTCCCAAAAGCTCAAAAAAATATTTCCCCAGCCTTAAAATTTTAGAGTATCTTTGACACACCACTCAGCATCTGTTGGGCTACATTAGCATAATGTGGATGAAGGCCTTTGGTTCAGCCTTAATTTAGGTCCTGAATGTTTTGTATTTCTGCAGTGGTTTGCACCTCATAGGCACTACATTAACATTATTAACAATCTGGAAGACCAAAGACAGCATGGACAACAGGAAATTTTAGAACTTGATGGATTGCTTAAGATTTTATATCCAGTACACCTTGAGAGTGGCACATAGTGTGACACATACTTCTGACTGTGCTGTGGAAAGGAAAATGTTCTGTAGTACAACCAATATTTTCAGTTGATGACTTGATCAGCAGGAGTGAAAAAAGCAATGGAAAAATACATGGACACACCAGTCCACCAGATTCATGGGGAAAGTTTGTTCTTTTATCTGACTGCTTATTTATTGCCCATTACCAAATAGCTATTTTTATAGCCAGTTACCAAATTATGTCCTACTTATAGAAAAAAATGTTGGGTTTTCAGGTTTTGATCAAAATAAGGTAATAAAAAACCATTGCATATATTTCAACATGTTCAAGAAGGAATTTTCACACTCTTAATGCAAGATTTCAACTTGTTCAATTTTTCCACCCTATAGCTTTACACTGCTTAGTCTGGTTGTGCTCCTTTTCAAGGAAAGATTAATTCTCTGCATATTGATCTGTCATTATTTTCAAAGAATAAAGCAGAAGACTAGTTAGGTGAAAGCTCCATACCATCACACACTCGAGTCTCTTCATTCAAGTAGTACCCTGATGGACACTGGCACTGGAAGCTACCAAATGTATTAATACATTTTCCTCCTTGGCAAAGTCCAGGCAGTTCTTGACATTCATCAATATCTGTCCAAACAAACACACAAACATTTTATTAATGTTGGCAACGGAAAAAAAAAAAAGACCCTCACTACAGAGTTTCACAATTTCAGACATGTAAATATAAGAAATTGCAAACATTACCTTCTAATATAACTGTAATAGGGTTTGGTCTGAATCCTTCCCCTCCAGGGCAAAGAACCTTATATTCAGCTGAAAGCAAAACAGATTTATGAGCATATGATAGCAGAAACATTTTCAGCACAATTGTTTTTGAAAACGGATCAGATTATTACAGATAATTTAAATGTAAATTTACAACCTAACCAGCTAGAGACACTAGATTTTACTCTGTAACATTATCTGTTATTCCATTTCATAAATAGTTCAGTAGTTTTCAGTGCAATAGCAAACTTTCTCAGAAGAGATGATAATATTCTGACTAAATAATCTTTTTGAAAGTCTAGTATAGTTTTTGGTGAAGACCAGTGGAAGCCAGTCCCTTGCACGTCCACAATAAATACACACCAGTATTTGAGCTACCTGGCTAAATTAGGAAAAAACCCACCAAACACATTGCTGTGTTCAAGCCAGGAAATGCAGACTTACTTGTGTTCACCAGTGGGCAGTGCTCACAGGGAACTCCCCAGGCTTTGCCCAGGGAGCAGCAGCAGGAGGCTTTGGAAACACCCACTCCAATCTCATTGCTGCAGAAGGTGCCACCATTATCTCCCCGAGTTTTGATGTCCAGGTAACAGTTGCCAGATCGTGTATCTATTCACAATGCACATAATGACAAACACATCTTAGGAGAGAGAAAAACACAGCACATCCTCCCATGGTAAGGGACACCTACAGATGGCTCCCATTTCTTGCAGGACACAAAAGCAAGTAAGTTGTGTTGCCCAGCAGGCCCCAGCATTTCCACTTAGGTAGGTTGCTGGTGCCCCACTTTTTGGCTTTTTTGAACTTTTCACATAGTAGGAAATTTACTTCTTGAGTGCAAGGGCATGTCAGCCAGGCTTTTTCTCATTTTCACTCACATTTTCCCTCACATTTGTACATCTTTCCAGTTCCAGATATCCACTGCTTTCTCCTCTACTCAAGGTTTACAAGCAGGAAAGCATCTACTAAATGTTAGGAATTTCAAACACATTAAAATTTGAGAAGCATCCCTACATCCTCTTAAACAAACAAAACCAAGGAAATATTAGGATTACTAAGCAGTTGGAGCCTAATACAAGAGCATTTCCACTGGTCATGAAGCTGCACCTAGCCAAGTGCACTCTGTGCTCCAAGAGCATGGGTGGCTTCATGCCACAGCTTCACTTGCCTGCCATCTTGGGGCCAGCTGGATGTGGGCTTAAGTTTGTTGAATTTTAAAATTGTCTCCTGCTTGTTGTAAATTGTGGACAGCTCTAACAAGCCCCAAAGGGGTTGCTTCTGGCAGCGGGGCACTGCTGGCGTGCTGCATCAACTCTGGACATGCTCCTGCTGCCCTATTACAGCTTCTAAGCCAGGGGCAGTGAGATGGGACTTGAAAAGCCTGATCAAGCCCTTTCCCATGACCCAGGACTTTATTCCTAAGCAGTCAGCTTGGAGCCCCTCTGTGGAACTTCCCTTGTAAACAGCACAGGGAGTGGTCCCTTACCAACACATCCAACGCGGGTGGGATTCAGCTCGAAATCAGGAGGGCACTCACAGGTGTAACTACCAGCAGTGTTGATACATGTGCCACTAATGCAGGTTGTAGGGTCTGCACATTCATTAACATCTGCAAGAAAACCACAGCACGTGGTAAGCAAATACTCAAGGACATTAAAAACTGTTGATACATCAGGTACCAGATGCTGACCATCACAAACCCATTAGTTATGAGATAGTGGTCTCCAGAAAGCTCTGAAAAATAAACAGGCATTTTAGAAGAACAGTAGTCTGAGATGAATTAATCATTTCATAGGGAACAGAAAAAAAGCATTTTTCCTGAAAAAAATCAATCTGTGAACAAGATTCACATAAAGTGCTAAAAAAAACTTAAGAGAAAAATACAAGAAAAGGCCATAGCTTACCATCTAGTACTGTACAAGGCACAATACATCTCTCCCAGAGGGATTCTCTGATCTGTTTTTCCCCTTCTTAAGGGGATATCTGAGGTGGACATAGAACAGTAAAGAGGAGCATAAAAAGGTATGGAGAATCCTGTGTTCTACAGTAGGAAAGTCTGTATTTTCCTATATCCAGTTTGATTTGTACAGCTTCTTAAAAGAATTTCCTAAGGAGCTGACTATGGCACTGACAGAAGATTAAAAGACATGCTGTTCAAAGTTTTACCTGTGCAGTTACCACCACTTCTGTCCAACTCGTAGCCCACTTCACACTCGCATCGGAAGAGTCCAGGGAGGTTATGACAAGTACCGTAGACACAGATGTTAGGAAGTGAGCACTCATCAATATCTGATTAAGGAACAGGAGGGGAAAAATATGAGGTTTCCTGATCTTCTTGAGGCATAGAAAACTGCAAACACTTTCAGCAGCATGGATCTGGAAGACAACAGCTTCTGCACATCGTGTAAGACAAGAAAAAGCAACATGGAAGATTTATGTTGGAGCCTAAGGAATCTAATCCATAATGATTTTTTGAGAAAAAGGCTCCTTCCAATATCTCTGGAAGCTATGCCAGAAACTATCCTAGCTTATTAGTGGGCTAATCTGACAAGTAGCAATATTACACATAGCAGAAGATATGCCTTAATAAAACTAAGTTTATTATAAATCAGCAGTCATCTGCAGAAAGCTGGACACCAGCAAGAGAAAAGCCCATGCTCAAAGGTGAACTTCACATTCATCTTTGGGTTTCTGCATTTGACAGATTTAAAGTTTGGAAAGCAGACACTTTTATGTCTTTTCTCCAAATCACCGAGTCTGAACCAGTATTTACTGAATGCCACATGCACTGCACAAAGAACAACTAATTTGATACAATAAAAAAAGAGTGTGTTTACAAAGGACCTTAAAATACTGCACTTAGTGTACACATGTGAGACATGAAGGCAAGTCTGTTTTAGCAATAGGAGCTAGCCTCTAAAAAAGCTATTTAAACTTAGCTAAAAGGTTTGAAAGTAAATTGTTTCATGAAACATTATGAAACCTAATATTGGTTTAGTTTAAAGAAAAACTCACTCTCAAATTATTTGACTCAGTAGATTTCTAAAAAATACACAGAACACTTTTCAAGGGAAAAAATCCTTTTTAAAGTGATGTACTTATGAACTCCATTCATGTCATGAATGTTGTCATGAGTTATTACTATGTCAGATGATGGGGCTGCATCTTCTTGACTGACTTAACTCATTAGTGTTATAACAAATGAGGATTTCAAATGTTCAAATCAAATATATGACCTTAATCTTGTTGGTAACATGTTTATTATTTGTTGTTTTGAATCTTTGCATATGCAAAGCTCTTATGAACAAGTTGTAAACTGTTAACTGACAGCTCACTTTTGAAATGGAACAAATAGTCATACACGATTTTTTTTTTTGGTGTAGTCATACAGACTTTCTGCAAGACTTCACACTCTGATTCTGCACTTCATGAAGCCCTCAAAGCATATGCATGGCATTGGTTACCAAATCCCTGCTTTTCAGCTTCAGACATACCAGTGCAAAGTAACAACTTTTTCTGTTTCATTGTTTCGAATAAAATGAAGAACTGGACATCAATGATCAAGAAGAAATGGCAGCTATCAGTGCTATTTGGATCACCAATCAGACCCCAAAATAATATATCATAAGATAGGCTTTGAAAAGCTATTCTCTTTATATACGGCAGGTAGATGAACATCTAGAGGTCCATAATAAATGTATGAAGTGCAAATAAGCAAATACTATTAAAAAAATTCATGCAGTTCTCAATATGACCACAACAGCAAACAATTGTAAAAAACTGGAACATAAAATAGTACTAAGACAGAATCTGTTGAGTGTTGTTTAAAGCTTACAAAGAATTACCTTCACATGCTTTCCCATCTACACTTGGCAAAAATCCCATATCACATTCACAGCGGTACCCTCCGGGGGCATTGAGGCACTGCCCATTTTCACAGAGATTCAAGTTTTCTGAGCATTCATCGAGGTCTGTAAAAGGAAGGGATATTGCAAGTTAGCAGTAAAGATGGTTTTTTCACCAACATTTGAGCTGAAGCATTCAGTGTTCCAAGCATTTTAATCATTCTGTCTGAACAAGTGCAGAAGAAACTGCAATCTAGTTATGTGTAGAGGTTACTACATGTAACAGCTCTGTACACTCCTGACATGTTGCAAATACAGCTTCTAATCAAAAGGAAAATCAGAAAGGCACAGACTCTTATAGTAGCTCCAGTTAATAACAATTGGAGGCAGTCACAGGGTCAAATTTAGACTCAGAATGAGCATGTGAAACTTATTATAGTTATTGTTTCTATTACAGCGAAGCCTAGAGGCAGTAATTGGAAAAAAAAAAGAGGTTTACTATGCAGTGAGCAAACATATGGCAATAGGCAGTTCTCTATGCCAAACATCAAAACACTGACAAAAAGTGGCATGAAAAGAACTTCATCAAAACTACACTGCAGGTTAACAGCTGATGAGAGAAACAGCCTTCCTACTGGACTCTACTCACCTTTGGACAGATCATGGCCCTTACTCTCAAGCTGAAATGTTACACATCACCAAAACACCTCCTCATTGCAACAGAATCTGGCTGGCAGCATGAGTTTTGAAAAGTCCGTAGCTGGTAAATCAAAAATCACCTACCAGGGAGAATGCTGCACACTGCACACTTTGGCAGAGGGCTTACAGAACATTTGAGTGCTCCAGTTTGAGTCCCAGACACCTCTTGAATTCACAAACAATAAAGTATCCAAATAGAAAAAAAGTTCTACTGAATTCAGAAATTCTGTAAGCACTCCATCTGAAGGGTGTAGCTTACAGACTCCTGGAAATCATCATACAGGAAATTAACAAAGAGCACTGGGTCAGGAAGGCCACTGAGGAAGCTGAATCAGATTCAAGATGAAATTATACTGAGAGAATTAATCAGAACTTCAAGGTGTCCTTAGAATTTGGAATTATTTAAATCCAGCCCTAAACCTGATAGTCCAGATTCTCAGATGCTCTAAAAACCTGCTGCAGCTGATAGAGTGCTGCTGATTTGCACCAGCTGACAACCTGGCCCACCAGCTCTGTCACATGGCTCTGCTCCAAACAGCGAGCATCCCCAGGCACGCTGCAATCCTCAGTGCAAGAGCTGGGCACCTCATGACTAAGCACACATGAGCTAATCTGCTCTCCAACGCAGAAGACTGAAGTGTGGGTGGGAAACATCTCTCTAGCAAAGTTTTATAATCTCATTTACAGTTTATAAAATGAGGCTTCAGAAGCAGCTACTTCCTTCATGCTACATGCCAGCACTGCATCCTGACACCAGCTCTCAGGATGATGGAGTAAAGCAAACAGACATCACACACTCACTTGTGGAAAGGACAAACATTTTTAGGCAATTTTGTGAAGTAATTTTGATGCATATGCCCTATTATTTAAGTATTAAGGTGAGTAGCCAATGGAATAGTTTGCTAACTAGCCAAATTACATAATCAAACATTGCTTTAATAATTTTGCCATTCATTTACACTAACAAGAAAAGCTCAATGAAAAACTGCATTTTCCCAAGGGAAAAAAGTGATTGAGTTAGACTATGTATAATATATAATATTTCTTTTAAGCTATGGCAACCTAGGTGAAGGAGAACACAATTAATGATGACATATTAATGAAAATTTGAAATGTTTAAAAGCTGTTGTTGTGTATTGGATCTAGATAGACTAACTTAGGTTGCACAGTACCACCGGAGTTCATCCTCTGCTCTCCTCAGACAGCTCACCTGTACAAGTGAAACCGTCCCCAGTGTAACCCTCTTTACACAGGCAGCGGTAAGAGCCCATCGTATTCTTGCAGTCAGCATGTGGGCTGCACATATGGGTTCCATTGGAGCACTCATCCAGATCTTAAAAGTAATAAAAAAGGGGAAAAAAATTAGTTAAAAACCCATACATGAATACAAAGTTTAAATAGCGTACGGCACACAGAAGCTCTACTTTAAATAATCTTCCATAATAAAACCCATACATATGTGTGGCCATCTGACTGAATAAGTGGGGAACTGCTTATTTGCAGCCCATCAAAGAAGTCTGACAAGGTAACTGTGACTGAGGAAGCTCCAGGGCACTCAGTACTAAGACCTGTACCATGTTTTCAAGGGGAGCACCAGGCAGTTCCTCACTGCCTCCCAGCAGCTGCCCTCAAGCACAAAGCATCTTTCTCCACGGTCCAGTCTGTTCTCACCATTTCACAAGCCAAACATGAGATAATGCTGATTTCACAGATACCATGGTGGAGAATTTGTCCTCCAACAGATCACGTCAAATCAACCTAACAAGTTCAATAACCATTTCCCTTCAAATTTTATAGGTGTAATATTCCTTTTTTCCAGAATTGCTAGAACCTCACTGTGGTCTGGCCTTACAAATAAGTACAAATGCATAAGACTCTCACCTGTGCACTTGATACCATCTCCAATCCAGCCAGGGCTGCAGCTACATTTGAAGCTTCCCGCAGTGTTTGTACATATGGCGTGTCTGTCGCAGTTATGGGCTCCAATTTCACACTCATTGATATCTGTAAACAGAGATGTTTGAGGAGCTCATGGAACACACTTTCTCACATTCAGATAACTGACACTAGAATTTCTGAAGAAAGGCAATGTGAACGTGAAAGCAAGCCTGCATTTTTTACGACCTGACATTTAAAAAGGAAGGTGAAGACAAAATCACAACAAAGAAAAGCAAAGGAAAGCAAAGAAGCATGTAGCACATTTCAAACATGCTGCCCCACTACCTGTTCTTCTGATAGGCACATAAAGCAGTGCTGCTGCAGCTCACTCCAAAGTATATTCAAGAAGGAAGACAGTAGCTCAGAAGACAGCCTTTCCAGAGTGCCCATCCTGCAGAGATGGGCAGAGTCTGCAGAGAGGGACTACACTGGTGGCTCCACATTGCAGAGTTTGCTAAGAAGTGTCAAAGAAAACTGCTGCCCAGGGACTCCTGGAATGCAGTACTCCCACAGCCCCCACTTATCTGCAGAGATGCTGATGAACTGCAGCCAGGCACCACCAGCTAGCTGCCCCTAGGACTGTCCCCAGGCAGGGAATGAAGCAGGTTCTGCTTGGCCAGAGGCTGTGTGCAAGGGTGGGGACAGGCTGTGCCACTGTATTTACCAAGACAGCTGAGGAGCTCATCAGGCAGGCAGTTTATTAGGAACTCAGGAAACCTAACACAGTGGGAAGAAGTCAGCATCCTTGGAGACACCAGGCAACAAGTCATCCAATCTTCAAAATACATGGTCATGCCAGCACATTCTATTTCAGTACTTGCTATTTTCACCTTATTTTCATTTTTGGGCATTCTCTGGCAATGTCAAAATGTATAGACTGCAAAACCCAAATTTAACTCCATTCTTCCTTCTCTTCTCACAAAACATTATTAATGCTCCATATAAGTAGTTGGAGAATGTATAAACTAAAGGTGAAGTTTCCAGAAATTACTACTGGTAACTGAAACAAAACTGGAAGGAATTTTCTTGCCTGTCTGAGCTTTGGATTTCACAGTATTTTCTGTAACTGAGCTATTGAACTGCACTTTACCTCCATGCAGGATGTAACCTACCTAGAGTTCACATCAAAGCACTTGAAACTGATACCCATTTTTTAGCCCTCCCAGTTGTCTTTGATGTTACTGTAAGCCAAACCATCTCCCTCTGTAAAACAGCTGACGGAAAGGAAAAACAAGCTCACAACTCTACACAATTCCACAGACAAAAACCCAGCTCAGACCCTTCTCAAGAAGATGATTAAGAAAAGGCATCAGCCATCAAATATGTAACAACCTTTGGAATTTCTAGCCCCAAAATCACAGACTTGAATTTCCCTATGATTTCACCTGCAAACAATTAGCTCTTTAAAGAAGGTGAGGTGTGGAGCTAATGCAGAAAGTGTCCAGGTATCACCTTAACTATTACCTTTACAACACTTAGGTTTGTCTGTTCACACTTCTCTAGACAAAAGGCTGTGTCCTTTCACTATGCCTTGTACACATATTTTGCCTTTTCACGTGACTTCAAAAAGCAGACAACATCTGTCTATTATCCTAAAATTAAACACTCAAGGCCAGAAAACACCCAAAATGACTGCTGGTTGGGAAGGACAGGGTGTTTGTTTGGTGAGCTTTCTGCTTGATGGGGTTTTCTGTTGTTGAGATTTTGTGGGGTTTTTTGTGATTTGGTTTTTGGGTTTTTTGTTTTGTTTTAGTTTGTTTGTTTGGGGTTGATTTGTTTGGTTGGGTTTTTTTTTGGTGGCTTGGCTTTTAATGTTTTGGAGTTTTTTTAGTCTGTTGAAGTGGAATTTAATCCAATCTTACTTTTCTGAGTCTCTTTCTAAGTGAGGCATTGCTTTGACTCAAAACCCCAGACAGGAGCATTCCCATAATCTGAATGCTGACATGTAGATATGAATCTAAATCTGGCAGCTGGAATCTACCATTAATGAATGCTAACTCCACCAACAGGCCTGAAAACATGCAAATGGACACTTACTTTTTAAAACTTAAAAAAACGGCCAGGAGCAAATAATCTCAGAGCAGTTTTGCCTTTAGCATGTGCAGAAACTCACGAAGATAACATCACCCTAAACAGGAAACTCGTGTCTGTCAAAAAATCTTAAGGGTGGCCTGAAAAAAATGCAACTCATTTTGGCTTGGGGAAAGACTGGAAGGAATTTAGAGAGGTCAGCTACAGTATACACTGACATAAAAAAGCTGAGGCAAACACTCTAAATTTTAACCTTTACATGATTTTAAACCCCAAACTGTTAAACCACTGCTCACATCAAGACTCCACTGCATTTGATTATTTGGTGCTTTGAAATATACTATCACAAGTTTCCTTATACCCTGCGGAGCACAACAAAACAAAAAAACCCCCATCACCAGTAGAGGGGTTTCTGCCAAGAATTTTTTTAAACCACCAGCAAATACAAACAGAAACTTGCATGCAACAACTACACCACAATGAAGTCATGCTCAGGCTCAAATTTAAGAAAAGCCAAGCCAAATTTTCCACTCTCCGTACAGTGACTGCGGACTCCATCCCACCACACACTGACCCACTGACACATCGTACCTGAGAGCCCCCCTAACACCTCCCAGCAGAACAGCAGCACAACACTGGGGCCCTTGCAGTGTGTGTCAGGGCCCTTAGAATGTGTGTCAAACCCATCAGCTGTTTGACACACATTCTAAAAAGCTTAGAATCTTCCTTGGAATGAAAGCTGCAAGTATAAATCTATACCCAAATATGAGTATTTATAATGGGATCAACTTTCTCAAGCATCAGCCACTGAAATGTCATTCCACTTGCTTTGAATAAAAAAAAGCTTTTCTCCAGTAAAAATTTTCTATGGATTTCAATACTTTTTTGCCTGGGTAAAGATCAAATATGGAATGCAAATTGTATTCTCTAATACCATCTACCTTTAAAGGCACATTACAGGGCTTATTTCCATGATATATGGAAAGTTTTTTCAGATACTTAAATGAAAGCTGATTGAGGCATATAAAATACCATCACTGGCTTCATCCCAGATTTTACTTCTTTTCCCCTGTGTTTAACTCAGATGTTGTTTTGCTATAATCCCAATTCTTTCCTTTCATTGCACAGCTGAGTTGTAATTCTACATTTATTACATTGCCATTATTTCCAAGGCAAAAGAGATCTCAGACCAAACATGGTTCTGTGCAAACAGTGCACTGAAATCAGTGGAATTTATGCCTTCTTATACTGGAGCTTAATATAGATTTATGTTGCCATAAGTACTGAATTATGGCTTCACAGAATGAAACAGAAAGAAGTTGAGTTCTGTAGGAGAAAAATTAACTCAATATCTTTAATAAAAACATGAGTCCAGCCTGTTCTGTCTGCATGGCAGTACAAACAGTACTATACTCTTCAAATACTCCAGCTATTTTCATTTAATTGTCTGAAGACAAAGGCATTACTCGGTCTGAGTAAAGGTATCATGACCCAAAGAGCACCCACGAGGACACTACTGAAGTCAGGGTTTCACACAATGATGGCCTATTCCCACTGACTTCATGGGGATTTTCACTAAAGAGTAAAGGAGTGAGTCACTGATTTATATCAATCTTCTCCTCCTGCCTCCAGCATGAGTCCGTGACAAGCCAAGGAAAATAAAGACATTCCAGTCGGAGACTGACACTGCATCCTCAGCCGGTCCCACTGTGCCCCAGTGCTGCTGCACACATGTTCTCAGCTTTGCAATTGCACAACTCCCACTTATACTAAGAGAGTTGTCTGCCTACAACAGATGAGAATACGCACAATAAATAATATGCAGGTCTGACATCATAACAATCCTAAGCACTCTGGGGAAAAAAACCTGTCAGTCACCCTATTTTGTTGGCTGCTTCAGTTCTCTTCTTTGGACAAATATTTTTTTCTCTCAAGCCTTTGGCAATTAATAAAGTGTCTCTCCCATTAATCACAGTGGCACAAATTTTTAGGGCTCTCAATGTGTGTGCAGCAAAAATACATATCATATATACCTGTCACCCTTTGCACTGTGCTTCCAAAATGTGGAAACCAAAGGAAAGAAACTGCTAGCCAATATCTGCACAACACATCCTTACCCACTCTGGAAGTGGATCATTGAGGTTGGCTAGAGAGGAGCATGGGAATAAGTCACTGTTTCCTTACCTATACTCTAGAAACATTCCTTTGCATTTGAACAGAATGAGAGTGTACATTAACTGAAGAACATTCTCGTGTTCATCACTGGGCATGAAATCCTCTGGCTACTCTGCATACTGTTTTCTGTCAGGTTTCATTGGGCTTCAATGGTCTACAAGGACCCTTAGCAAACTGTAAATTTAATTCAGACTCCACCTATAAATCAGTACTGTTTGTAAGGAATTATGCAAATCCCTTAAGCATTTTCTGACTTTTACATTTTTTTGGCAGTCTCTGCATATCTGTGCATTTTATCGCACTGACGTTTCACTGGCATTTCGAGCCTGGGTCCAGTTCCCCAAGGCCCAGTTGTCTGGTGGAAGTCACAAGGCATTTCCTCCTCCTGGGTTGCTGCCCATGTAATCAGGTAGGAAAAACGAAGGCTTTTTAGAGGGAAAAGACTGTGAATTTCAACTTGGTGCTCATACTAGTAGAAAAATATCTCGAAAAATTCCCCTATTCTGATCTTCCTAGATGTAAAATTGTTTTCTCTTTTGGAATTGCTCTCAGATTTTATTCAGCATACTGTAGTCTTGGAGGTTCACATGGGACAGTTCAGCTCTTGCCTGCTATCCATCCTTACATCATCAGCACACTGAGGCACAGTGTGTTATTGCTGGATAGATGCCTATTGCCAGTACACTCCTCCTGTAATACCCCACTTTGGTGGGCAGGATTTCATTATCATCTTCTGCTATTTGGCCTGACACAGCCAGCTCCCAGATTCATGATGGCAAACATATGCTTCACTGGTACCAGAACTCTCTTGTGCCATCAAGCCTGAAACACAATGTATTATTAATGGCCAAAAGCCACTAATAATGGAGAGAAGAGTACATTATACAAGTCACAAAATATTATAGCTCTATTTCTGAGGGCAAATGACAGGCTCACCTCTTCCTTTCCCTGTCTCAGATGTCTGACCTTGCTAGAACCAAGTTCCTGTCAGCCATGCAGGTATGCAGTGTGCACTCTTTCTGTATCCACTAACACCGTCATCACTGGAAGCTGTTCCACACCAAACTCTCCAAGCTCACAGCCCGCACCAAGGCTGCAGCTGAGTAACTCCACTAGCCTTCCTCCACATGGCAACAGCATGGCCCTTGCAGAATCAGAGCCTGGTCTCAGCCTTCCAACTCCCTGAGCCTGCTGTGGAGAAATCCAGCTGACTTGTAACATATTTATTTTTGATCTGTTGGCTATGTTGGGAAATTACTGCCCAAGTTCACTTCTTTCAGTTTGACTCTGTGAAGAGCACCTTAAGCTTGTGCAAGCCCCCCTCCACCAGGAACAACCAGGGGGCTGAGCACACAGCCATAACTGCAAGGATGGATGAGAGAGAGTCAGAGAGGAATGTATTTCTCTGTAAAAATATCAGAGCAAGTTTAAGTCTCTACATCAACAGTGAAATACTGCAGATTTACAGGCAGTAATTCAGAGAGGTGATGAATCACAAAATACAAACTCAAGTTCCAAAGCAGGACTTCATTTCTGCATAAGTACACATATACTTTATTGACAGAAAAAGTAGAGACAAGGTATTTGTCATAAGCTGGGTGATCTGGAACTGGGATAGGGGAAAAGACAGCAATCTTCTCTCTAGTGGCTGCATACCATTACCTCCCTAGGAAAATCTAAAATGAACTGTTCTAAGCCTGTATTATCACAGTTTGCCTTGTGAATGGAAATTAAACCACTCATAGCACTTGATGCTGGAAAGCTGCATCTACAATCTGTATTTTCGCATAGTAAAATTTTAAAAATTGGAATTTTGTTACTAAACTCTGTCCACATTCTTACTGAGAACCAAGGAGAGGGGAGAACTAGGGCAACTAACATCTGTGTGGGATGGAAATGTAAGTCAGTGGGTGGATTCTGAGTACTGTTAAATGATTGGGGGGGAAAAAACAAGTTTATTTGTTAAAATGAAATCACCGAGTAATGACAAGGGAGCTGAAATATTTAGACAAAACTGGAATGGAATCCAAAGGACATGATTTAGTTGTTCTCAGAAACAGAGGATCTCCCATTCAAAGTGCTGTACATGTTTTTGTAACTTTTTTTTTTCCATGGGAATTCCTAAAAACTGTGGATGCTTTTGTTCTGTCTGTAAGACAAGAACAGAATTCTGGAGTCAAGGTGCTGTTGGCAAGGTCTTTCCAGAAGAAATATTGAAGGATGCTCCTCACGGTCTGCAGTACCTGAGGCTGGGAACTTCAATTCTGCTCTAATACTGTGCAAACAAGAAATGGGGAACTCAAAATTCTCCAGCAGCAAATCAGACATTTTAAAAAACAGAATATGAGAACCTGCACAATGTAATCACTATGGGATCTGTATCCACAGTTTTTTCATTATGAAACTAATCTAGAAAATTCCTACTCTGCTTCCTGCTTTCTTATTTAAATTAAAAAAAAAAATCATTATTTGAGTATGATCCTATCTCAGCTGTATCAGCATAACTGATACTTCACCTTTTCATCTTAAACCACTGGGCTCTTTCAAATTACTGAGCCCCTCTATAGTATCTGTTGGATTTAAGGTGTTCTACTGTTTTTCCTCGTGAGTGCCAGCCTCTCTGAAATACTGGCATGCAGACAAAAGCAGGAAAGGTTAAAAATGTGTAAGGAGGTGGGAGGAACCCTCATGACAGTGTCCATCCACAGATCAGGGCTTGGCTGGGACCAGCACAGAGGGATTTCCTGGTGTCTCCTTTAAAAAAAAATATTGCTTGGGACATTTGCCACTACCTTGAATCACATGATGCCAAAATAGTGGCTATTTCCAGGCACTTCTCCAGAGGCCATACCTCAGATCCCTCCCCTGCTTCCACGACCTTTCTCTGTCTTTTGTCTTCAGCTCACTGCTTCATCTTCCCTGCCTGCTCCTTAGGCTGGGACTGATACTGCACCATGTGTAACTGACCAGCATGAGGGTTTCAGGTCCAGAGTTCTGAAAATCTTCATATAATTTAGCACAGAAACAAAGAACACTGAAATGCTGGTCTACAGAGTACAGTTAGGGATTTCTTGGATTTAGATCAGTTCATATGTAAGTCAAAGGCAGCTGTTACTAATGCACAATTATTCATCCATAGCCCAATATGCAAAATACAACTCCAGCTCTTAGACTTTTCTGTGAGAGCTGTAAAAAAACAGCTTCATATATTTGGGGCACTTAAAAAAATATATTATTATATCTGTACAATAAGGGCAGACTAAGAATAAAAGTGTGTCTCAAAGACATTGCCAGAAATGTGTTTACCCTAAGTCTATATTAAAAATTATATTAAACATATGTTTGCATTCATATTTGGGCAAAGTCTAAGACTCTCAACACCTTGGCTTGAGACACCAGCACTTGGATTATTAATATCATGCCCTCAGAGCCTGTATATTTGAATCTCATTTCTGTTTGCTGGCAATACATGAAATAAAGCAAATTCTGATTCAGCTGATAGAATGTAGTTGTGTCACTGTACTGTCGACACTTTGCAAAAACTGAAAATATATTTTAGCACATATTTCAAGCCATCTTGTGTTTGCCAAATAATACTTTGAACAGATACGTGTTATTTGCTTGCATAGTATACAATTAACTAATCCAAATGCACTGAGGTCCTCAGGAGTTTGTCAAGTTACAGAGAATGGCATTTGCTGTTCTCATAGATGAACAACTGTGCAGTAACAGGGCCAGTTTTGATCCCAATCCTTGCTCCACGCATTTCAGCAGAAGCAGCATCAGGCTGAATGCTATAACACTGAAGTTCAGCAGAACACAAGCTGAGTGAATTCAGATGAGAGGTAAAATAAGAGCACAAGTAAGTGAAAAGAAGCACAGTGAGAGGAGGTTCTAAACACCAGAAAAGCAGACTCATGAGTTGAAGTAAAAATTAACAATTAAGCCTTAAAACTTACCTGTGCAACCAGTTGTGCCTTTCTTGCCTGAATATCCCATATCACAGTGACAGATAAACGAGCCTTTTGTATTCTCACAGGTTCCACTCAGACAGATGTTTGGATGCAGATCACACTCATTAACATCTAGAAAAACCCCATTAATTAAGATTTATTACATACAAGTCTTAGAAAGTACTGGAAAAATCTCTTTAGATATTAATTCTGATACAAACACAGGTCTAGATATGCAAAGAAAAATCTGCTTATAGTAGTTATTCCTTACCTAGCATACAAGCATACATTTTGAGATCTGGGGTAACAGTGTTAACTACCATATCTGCATTAACATACCTTTAATGCCAGCTTTTCATAAAAACAGACACTAAGGTGCAGTACATTATCCAAAGAATGACTGTGATTATTGACAATTCCTACATATATGTGTCTGTATACATTTATATATGCATGCATGCATGCATTGTCTAGTTTTGTCAGACATTTCTCTTGAAATACGCTCAAGATTTTAAATTAAAATGTGAAAATGTGGTTTTGGGAGATATGCTGTTTCACAACTCTGTTCTACCAAGGTACAACACTCCCAACGTTTTGTCTCAGAGACAAGTTTAAATCAGCACTGGTGATTTATCTTGCTAGAAATTTTCCACAGCATCATCTACTTCCTTTCTGCAGGCACTCTTTTACCTAAGTTGCACAAAAACTTCACTAGATGCAATGCTATAGATCATGTTTGCACCCCTATCTACAGGGATATACAGAAGATTACATTTGCACCTGTGCAATGGGGCTGGTTCTGTGGTCAGGTGACCAAAACTAGGAAATAAGACCAATACTCTTCTCTCTACTCCAATATCAATACTTCTACTCTACTCAAATATCATTGTCTGTCTACTTGGAAAGAGTGCATTAATAAATTTTTTTTCAGTGTTTAATGCAGATTGGAATATATGTACTTTCACTTACCTATGCAAGTCTTCATGTCTTCAGATGCCATGAATCCATCATAGCAAAGGCACCTGTATTCTCCTGGGATGTTTGTACACTGGCCTCCATCACAGATGTTAGGATTGTCTTCACACTCATCAATATCTACAGGGGAAAATCAGATTAAAACATGTTACCTTTATCCAGTGCAATGAGCCATCATCATGGCAAGTAAGAATTTCAATGCTCTGATAAACATGGTGAAGATTGAATCCTTGTAAATAACTGAGCAGTACATTGCAAAATTGTCCTGATGAGTAAGCTCCTTGTCTCCATCTAAAGTCAGTGGCAAAACATTCCCTTCTGACTCAAGTGGGAGGAACAGGAACCAACTTTTCCTTCAGAGAAAAGAGCTCCAACAGAACCTTTGTCACACCACAAGGCCACATATAACTGGGCATTCTTGGATACAAGCCATCATTGTTGAAATCAATGGAAGCTCTGAAGACAAATTCTGTGACAAAAATATCAAACTTTACAGATCTTAAAAAAGCCATCATACATGCAAAGTACCTTTACAGATCTCAAGGGTGGTGACAAACTGGAAACAGTTCAACTCACGATGGGAGTAATTACAGTACATACATTTATTTCACTAAAAGATTTTTAAGGTCTTATTTAGTATTTCAGCTGACTGGCCAGGCCAGTCATATAGTTACATCCTCTAGGATGAAAAGTTGTTTACTCAATTGATAACTTATAAAATTGCCATCACTGATTGGAGCAAAGCTGCAGAAGCTTTATTATATTAAGGCAACCATGCCAAGTTCTGGAATCTTTCAGAGGCCCTGGGGTTATGCTAGTGTTCCTTGTAAAAATCCCTAGAATCTTCCTGTGTCAGCACCAACACAGACCAGCAAGAGCAAAAATCAGAATCTCTGCCTAGTGATACCATGGGAAAAAAATCAGCACAAAAAGGACAAGATTCAGGAATCTTCTCCAAGAGAAAGGGCGTAACTCATTATCAGAGCAGTCTATTGTGGATTGCAGTAATTATGCAGCTGCAGAAAATGAACTCACATTAATTTAAAATATTATGTTCATTATTCTGCTGTATTTCTAGCAGCTAGTGCTTGTGTGGATACACAACTTCTGCAGGAAGAAGGCTGACCAGTCCCTGTTTATCTTAACAAGCAAATAATGTTGACATGGACATTAGCCTGAAAATGTTAATTTGGAATGGAATTTGAATTAACATGCAAATTTAAGCTCTAGAAATGGGAATAATAGTAACAGAAATAAAGAACTTTATTTATGAACCTGCCACTGTACCGATTTCACAGTTGGGGGAAAATCAGCTGACAAAGAATCTGTTGTTTCTCCTAATTGAGCTGATTATTTATGCATAACCTCACCAATTCAAACATGACCTACTACTGAACTGCAGAGCATTCTTACCAGGTCAATTATCAGCAAATATATTCTGTGATGGCTTCCAGCTTTGTGTGATGTTAAAGATAAAAGACATGCTCACACAGAGAGAAAACTGAAAATGTAAAATAGGTGTTTCACAACTGAAGGTCACAGCCCTATTTTATCTTGTAATCTAACAGTGTAAAACCAAATATTTAGTGCCATGAAAGCAAACTCACAAGTTATTTTTCTTCTTCTTAGTTTGGGCAGAGGCAAAACTTTAGTATGTGGATTTTGAATACTCACCAGATGTTTACATATGTAAATAACATATTTTCAAGAGAAGGAAGCAGTGTTTTCAATACTAATAGGGTAGTGAAGGTGACCCCTCACATCTCTGGATCTTCTCTTAGATTTGACTTGACATCCAAAGTTGTCTGGTGTTTCTGCTATTTAAACCTTTTTATGTGTGGCTATTGCACTCAAGTCCTTATTAAAAGAGAGTATGAAAATGAATAGCTAATGAATCACAGCTGGTCTGTGAAGGAAATTCTATTTTTCAGAGTCAAGATATGTAGAAATAGATATGTAGAAATTCACAACTAAAGTAAGATCTGACTACAAACTTCAATGGACGTGTTCAGGGTCTGGTTAACGTGTGGACAAACCACAGAGAATCCATCCCCTCCCCACAGCAAAGGCAGATGCTTGCATTTTGACTTTGAGAACAGAAAGATGATAGTTTCCTATTCCAAGGTTTTTAGTTTAATATGGAGGAAGGTGCTGTAAATGATCTGTTCTGGTTTTGGGTTTAGAGATGTGTTTGGGTGGCAAAGGATAAGGGGGAGTAAAGACAGAATTGTTTCTAGCTAGCAGATTTGAGATCACAAAGACTGTCCAAGTGCACATTTGGGTCATTGGTCCAAGTCAAATAAAAAAGATGAAAACAGAAAAGTGGCTCAGAGACTCTGTTCCACCCCCCTCCTCCCTTCCCTCTCATGCCACTCTAATCCTCTCACTGGGTTTAGATTCTTTATGAGGCACAACTTCGATCAACCAGTTTTAGTTTTGCATTAAAAAAGTGCCCCAAACACCAATGTTTGGGCAAGTTTTTGTAAAAGCTTGCCTTTTCTAGAAACTTGAGCTAAAGCAAACTACTTCTAATCTAAATATTTTAGGTTTTCAGGGTCAATCAAATCTGCACTTTTTCTAGTTGAATTCTTTCTTTGAATGAGAGTCTGATACTTGCTGAAGGCTGGCTACTTTACATCTTTCTGACAGAGCAAGTCACAATGTGGGGGAAAACTACATTTTGCTGTGCTTTAGGGCTCTTTTATCTTCTGGAATGGTAGTGAGTGACCTCAGGGTAATTGAGACCCTGGTTCAAGGTCCATAAATATTTGCAAATTCTAAATGTGAGTGCTCTAATTATCCAGTATAGAAAACTCTCCATTTGTTCAACTATAAAGGCAATTCTATTTCAAGGGATTAACCCTGTTATAATTCTCATGCTCTTCAAGGAGCTCTTGGATGGAATTGGCAAACAGCTGGCAAATATTCATATGCCTCATCAGGTCATGCAGCAAGAAGTAAGAGAAAATTATCTTTCCAGTAACCTATGTGGAAATCACCAAGTACAATTCACTTCCTGGGATTATGACTTCCAGACTCCCGAAGGAGAACACTCGGCCATAAGAGAGCTCTAAAAATTTTTTCACAAACTCTTCTAAGAATGCAAAAGACCTGTTTCCTAAGAATGACTCATATTATTCCGACTTCAATTTCTCTGCAAGTCATTTAGCTCTGAATTAATGCAGCATACTTGCACTTGACTAAACAAAGAATTAAAAATAGGAATTTTCTTGCTTGCTTAAGAGCAGATATCACAAAACAACAGAACAGAGCAATCAGCTTCTTTTCTAGCATCTCTGTCTATCCTCTCTCCAACATAACCATACAATACACATGCACAGCATCTTGGCTTCTGTTCACGATCATTTTTTTAATGGTCTTCAACCTGTTTTGGATTTGGATCTACTACAATACCTTAAGGGGAAAAATATCTCCTACTAAAAAAATTAGAGATTTTTGTTATTAAAATCAGAAGCAACCTGTACACTTTCTGAAATTATCAACAACTCCCTTCAAAGCACTTCTTTCCACAGTTGCCCAATTCTGATACTTTGGATATACTTACTTCAGAAGAAGAACTTCACTTTCAATTTATTTTATTTTTTTAATAGTGTATTTGTTACAATAGATTTAACCTTAAAAAGAAGGCTCATTTTTAAACCATTGAAATAAGCCCTTTAAGCAGAAAAGTTCCCAAAATCTTCCTTACCAGTGCATGTCCTGTGGTCTGGCATGAGTGCAAAGCCCTGTTTACAGCTACATTCATAGCTGCCCTCTGAGTTTGTACAGAAGTCCTCACAGCCACCATTCATTATTTGGCACTCATCAATATCTAAAAAGGAGAAAATAACAGTTAAAACCCACAACACCTTTTACTTTAAAGGACTTTTCAAGGACACATTTAGAGTCAGCTTTCCAGTACACCCTCAGTCCAGAATCTACACTTGGTGTTTGTACACTGACATTCAAGTGTTTGCAAAGGTAGGCACTGGGAAGAATTCAGGCAAACCAGGGATGGAAAGACTGCATATACAAACACTTCTGTGCTTCTCCTTCCACATATAGAAATAGCACTAAGTTACCACAGGATCATAAGGGCAACAAAGTTTTTGTAAGATTCAAGGTAAAAAATTACTTGGCAGAATTAAAGCCAGTGGATTTTTCCATGGCACAGTAGAAGGAATGTATGCAACTGAACCTCATGATTCTATTTCATGGTCCAGCAGGAATGATGATTTTTAATTAAATATGTAACTAATCTAACAAGTTACTCCCTCTTTATCATCGAAGTCTGAAGTCTTGGGGCATTAAAAAGATGTGATTTTATGCATCATGATTGATTTACTAGAGAAAATAATCTGTTACTCGGTTAAGTGTAGCACTGCCATTAACTTAATTTAATTCTCTCAAAAACAGATGTGCATGTTTTGGAGATTTTGCATACTATTTTAACAAACTGTAATAGATTTTTTCATTCATGGTTAAAATTTTCTTCATATATCTATTCAACTGAAACAACTCTGTGTGTTTTATCTTCCCTGCTTGCTAGAGCTCCTGTGCAGATTTTGTCCTTACCAATACAGTATAGCTTGTCTTGTGTGGACTGATATCCAGGGTTGCAAGCACACTGGTACTTCCCAATCAGGTTGACACAACGGCCATTGCGGCACAGGTTGCTGCTCAGCTCACATTCATTAATGTCTGTTGCAAAAGAAAAAGAGGAACACATTTTCATCCTGAAAGTGGTACTAAAGCAAACGCTGCAAATGCACAGCACAAGAGAGGTACAAAATGCTGTGCACCATCTTGATTTTGCCTGCATGTCTCACCTACACATGCAGAGATATTTGGCGATATCTGATGGCCTGGAGGGCAATCACACCGAAAACTTCCCTCTGTGTTGATGCAGGTGCCACCTCGGCAGAGAAGGGGATTGCGCTGACACTCGTCGATGTCTGTGGGGAGAAAGGAGGCACATCAGTGCAGGGCCAGCACATCCCTCACCACAGCCCCTCACCCATCACAGCCTTGATCGACCCTGCAGCCTGTCCTAGAGCCAGTCATCCCTTGCACTATAATGCAGTTAGAATAAGAAAATCAATTCAAAAAGGCTTCTTCTAAATTTTAATTTACCTTAACTTCAAAGTTCAGGATGGTGTCCCACTCAGCAAGATGGGGATTGTGAGGATAAATTTAACGTCCTAAAATCCTGTCCCTTGCTTATATATGCTTTGGCAACATGCAGAAGCAGCAAATTCACATTTAAAGTTAACTTTAATAAGTCTCACAAAATGAGAGAGACCTAAACCCAAGCACAATCAAACCTTAAAAAAAACCCCGAAGAATCCATGCATAGCATACTAGCACATAGCACACTATTGTATATCTAAGGTCTGTAAAAACATACCCATGCAGTTTTTCATCATCATAAATCCACTTTCATAGCCTTCAAAACATTCACACTCAAAGTCTCCAGGAGTATTGACACAGATGCCCTGGCCACAAAGATCAGGAGAGATGCGGCATTCGTCGATATCTGTAAGACAAAACACATTCACAGGGTTTTCAAAGGAGTTCAGTTTTCCCTTTTCAATTCACAGCTATGAGAGAGACATCCATGCAGTTTACCTGTGCAGTTCCTCTCTTCAGAATCGAGGGCAAATCCACTGTCACATCTACACTTAAAACTGCCAATGGTATTTCTGCATTTTCCATGGGTACAAAGGCTCGGGAACATTTTGCATTCATTGATGTCTGAAAATGAGATAGTGTGGACATATGATGTTACCATTGCATACAAAATCAGTGCACACAAGAGCAATGCTGACATCAGAGCTCATCCTTTTTCATGGCAGTGACCCTTCCTTGTGGGAAAATTAGACCACACTACATAAACTGATACTGACTTCCCCATAACCAACAGTGTAGACAAATACTCTGTGCTGGAATTTCCAACACTTTCTGCTACAGAATAGTATTAGTCTCCCCTTTGTCCTGCAGGATCTGATCTGCAGCTCAGGAAGATTTCAGCAGACAGAGGATGACGGCAAAGACAGCTTTCAAAAGAAGCACTCTGTCTTCTAATTTTTGAGAAAAAAATGTGACTTCCATGAGTCACAGAAAACATAATGAACATAAGTAAAAGCACATGCCACTTTCTTTATGGATAATTAATGGCTCAGTAACTGTTTATAAAACAAGGCTGAAACTAACAACAGCAATTGTCATTCATATACATATATTCCCCTCATTTCAGACTTCATCATGTTTAGTTTTTGGCTAACTTCTGACATTGTCCAGCTTAACCTCACTGGTAATCCTGGAAAGACAGCTTTCAGCACATGATGCTGGGGTGTCACTGTGTGATTCCCATTTAATGTTGGAAGTTTACCAACAAGAGTCATAACACAACTAGGTTTACTGTAAATAAAATTTTCTGATTTGAGCCATCATCCTGGAAGCTATTTCCTCTACTTCTCCAAGTAGTTTCACAAGAAATTCCCAAAATTGTTCACCATTTCTTCATTGTTTCACATTAGAATTAAAGTTATTACACCCTTCACAAGTAAGGATTGCTCCTTCAATACATCCAAAGCTGACTGCCCAGTTTGTTCCAGTTCTTGTACTATGAGATGCCAGGAGGCAAAGTCAGGCATAATTTAACCTCTCTAGTGACACAAATTCTGTGTTTTGAGCCTGCAGTATTATATGGTATTTAATGCTCTCTATCACAAATTAAATTCTCTTGTACTTTATTTGGACCTCAGTTGCCATGAAATCTAACTGGATTTTCAAACCTGCCTTAGGGTAAATGAAGTGCCTATCACCGGAATTTTCAAACCCAGAGGAGCTCTCTGATGGAAGAATAAAAGCAGAAGCCATCGGGATTTGCCGGCATGAATGACAAATGGGTCACATACCTTTAGAGAAAGGCTTCCCACTTATTTCTATCTTTGTAGAGAAGCCAGGTCCCCTTGGGCAAAGAGCTTCAAACTCAGGAGTTCCCCTGAGAGGACACTCCTCGCACTCGTAGCCCCAGGCTGCCCCCACGGAGCAGCAGCAGGCGTCCATGCGGTGCCGGCCGGGGATCTGGGACGTGCACTGCTCGTCCTCGTGCTGCAGGTAGCAGCTCTCCAAGCGAATGTCTGTTGGGCAATTTAACAACATGTTGAGAAAGAAAGAGAAAATTTACTTCACTGCAGAGGAAATTTTTTCCAAATCCCTTCACAGGACAGCTCGCTCCACGTTTTTGTGGACTCAGAGGAGCATACCAAGCTCACTGCATAATTGCTAACAGCAAAATATTAATGCTAAACTGAGAAATTAACAGTTGAAGTAAGTTTAAAGCACCACTCTGAAAAATGGTGTTCAACACTCAAGGTAAATTTTGGATCAGAAAAGGATTTTAAACTTTCCAGCTTGCCATACTTATATAAAGCCTCTTAATCACTACAAGCTATGCCTTATTCAGAGGCAAATCTTGGGCATTGTCATAAATGGACAAAGGTGCTTTGGGTGGACAGCATACAAAACTTGGATTATTCTGTTGCACACTGCATCAAAGTGCGTGGTGTGGCCAAGTCCCAGCACACAATGGTGGGCCTCCACTATTCCAGCCTTTGTGGAAAGTGGTTTCAGTGGGGCTGCAGATGAAGACTGCTAAGAGCATGCATGATCTGTAGGGATTTCTCAAATGAACAATCTGGAACTAAATCACAGCTATTCACCAGCTAGCAGATGGTGATGGGCTTAGCTACTACCATTGGAACCTGTTCCTATTCCAGGGGAACTAAGTACATGTCCCTGACTAATTCAGTTTGAAAAATGGGCAAAAATAATTGTCCTTTCTTGTTAGAAAACACGCAGTGCAACCACTGGTCATGCATAGATCTGCTCTTCACTAGTAGACCTGTACACGGAATTAACACCTACCAAGACAAGTCCGTCCAGAAGCATCTAAAGTCATCCCACTGGGGCACTGGCAAACAAATGATCCCAAGGTATTGACACATTGTCCATTTGTACAGACTCCAGGAAACACCTCACATTCATTAACATCTATCAAAGAAAAAAAGGAAGTGAGTAAGAGTAACCACTAGCACACTAAACATGAACTAATTAGCAAAAATATAAAAAATAACAACATTGTAATGTTTTTAGGATAAAATAAAAAATTACAGCAGTCTACATGGCCTGAAAAAATTAAAAACATTTACAAACCCCCAAGTAAGTCAGCCAGATCCAATTAATTACAGAAAGCTGCTGATGATCAGAAATAATACATGTTGCTATTAGCAACATATACTGAAAATAAATTCAATATATTAATATATACTGAAATTAAATTCAAAAGTAACAGAAAAGAGAGGGGTGTTTAAAAAACTATATACATTTTCATACTCACTGTGGGCCAGATATTTGATGCAAATGGACAAAGAAAGATCAAAATAAGTGCAAAATAACATTATGCATTATTCCAACTGGATTCAGTATTTTTTAAAGATTTTTTAGTATTTTCTCTATCTGCACATCTGGAAACTACAACACCATTTGAAATCTGGGTCCATGGCCTTGTCAGCAATTAGCAACCTTATATACATTAAAATAACCTCCTTACAACTACACACAGAGTTTAACTTCGTTAAGTAAAAATTGTATTTCTACATTTAAAAGGCAAATTTAGCACTTTTTGGTACGGAAAAATTGATTATATGCATTAGCTTGGCTTGAGCTTAAATAAATGTTTAGTAATCTAAGTGTGAGGTCCTCCCACCCATGTCCTTTGCGGAAAGCATATGCTTTACAACTGCCTTTGGGAAAAAGCTTCCAGCATTAAACATGCTCCAAGATGAAGCGTGACAATTTTTAGGACAGGAGAGGATAAGAACTAGAAATGGCAAAAGAATGACTGGCAATCTGTAGATGAATACTCATGTATAGAGTAACCAAGAAGTGGGAAGTTTCGGCTGGTTAAGCCTCCAGACAAAATTCCTGGTGCAGAGCTTGCATCTCTCAAACCTCACAGAGCACAACGGAGGATAAACGCTGCGGGGGCAAACCAGTGGCCTCTGCCCTTGAACAGATATTGTAAATTGACTGGAAGGTATGAAGTAAAGCCAGTGGATTATCAGAAACCACTGAAACACTGTTCACAGCCTGTGAGCAATAGTGCAGCTGACAACTCCAGGGCTCACCCATAAACGAGAGGAATGTTGCCAATTTAGTTTGTTTATTTCCCTGCACAAGACCTATTCCTCATTTTACATAGGCTGTGTATGGGAGAAGTGACTATCACCTTTTGGGAACTAAACTTACTCCTGTCTCTAACTTGCCAGTAAATTTCCTAGAGACCTTTCCCTGTCTTGAAAAATGCTTACATTGGTTGAAAACCAAGTAAGGCTTCAGTAAGTTTACAAGGAAGGAAAACTGCTCTGAAAAACCTGGGGTGATCCAGGTCCCATAGAAACGAGAAAGATTAAAGCATGTAATAGATGTAATCCGATGTGCTGGTAAAGGAAATGCTGAAAACAGTTATGTCTGTATCTTGGAAGGATAAACTTTCCATCCCAGCAGTGTTGAAAATGTTCTAAGACTTTCCTTGTGAAGAGAGATAGGTGGGCCCACTTTTTTTTTTTTCTTTTCTTTCACTTACACACTCCGCAAAGTGTTGCTGAGGTCAGATAAGTTATGTACAGTGTGTCTGCAGCAGAGACGTGCCAAGGTATTCAGTCATCATTTGGAAAGCAAAGAGTATGTGTGAGGGTGTTCCTCCTTTTTTTTTTTTTTTTTTTTTTTTT
>VYZP01049393.1:17584-29766 GCA_013400635.1 Hypocryptadius cinnamomeus | reverse complement strand
AGCCTTGCACATCACTGCCAGATAGCGTGGGGCTATTTCTTAATAAACTGGTGGTTCCTAAAGAACATAAAGATCATAAAGAGTAGCAAGATCAACAGAAAGTGAAAGCATCCCACTGGAAGCCTGAACAGACACTGCACTGAAGAACAGTCTGTCAAGGAGGAGGAACTGCAGCAAATACTGGGACTAACAAATCACCAAAGGTCAACTGGATCATAGAAAGGTGGTATCTCTCCTCGCAGGCCAATTTGTTTTGCAGTAGCAGTGCATGAGGTGACTGTAAAATTAGCTTTGTAATGTATTTTGTCTTCCTTTTTTAAAACACAGATAAGTAAACACCCATTTAGACTTCTCTCATGAGCATAAAGAGATATTCTTTCATCAGAGAGTCTCCATCGTGCCGAGATGTATTTCTAGTGCCCTTTACCTGGTTCATTTTGCTCTCAGGCAGCTTGAAGCATTAATAAAACCTTTCCTCTGACCACCACTTTCCAGTTTCCTAACTTGCTGCACAAGGCTAGACTGCACAATGGTCCTTGTTTCCAGCCCTGATCCTTTTCACAGGATCTGCACTAGTTACGTCAATTTGCAAAAAGAAAGCAAAACAGCCAGTAAGCTTCCTTCTCCCTCTTTGAGGAAGTGGCAAATTACCTTTCCAGCTGTACTGCTTTTTGATAGCTCTGTGTCCTACATCATTTTGCCTGGCTCCATGACAAATACAAGTAGAAAGGAAGTTATCACACTGAATGAAACTACACGAAGAAAAAACTGGCAAGCAAAACAATCTTGCTTTGGTCTTTAGTTGGTTTTTCAAGAAGATAGGGAGAAGGCAGGGAAAAAAAAGGAGAAAGGCACACCTTTAGTTTCTCTGTAAAATAAGGTTACTTATGATCACAGTTTTAAAGTCAGAATATGCAGAAATTAAGTTTTATTTAGATAACTGCATCTCTTTGAAGACTGAGTAAATAGAGCAGTGTATACTTAAGCATTGAAAAATGTCTCCAAAAAAAAGATGAAACCATTAAAGTGAAAAGGTCTGGTTTGTTTGAGCACCAGCAGGGCTTCAAAGATAAGATTACCGTTAAAGAGCAAAGTTTCCAAAACTTCCCCAAGTTGAGCAAAGTGCAGCAAAATCACCAGGTTTTCTTAGTAACTCTTTTCAAACTGGTATGATTAATGAAAAGCAGTTGCAGGGGAGAAGAAGTGGACTATCCCATTATTAAATTTGAAATTATCTCTGAAAAGCATAGGAAGAAGAAAAAAAACAACAAAAACCAGAGCAAGAGACTTGAAGGTCTGAGAAGTGCAGCACCAGGTAAGCACACCAAACACGAGCCTGGGTGCTCCTGCTCAGCTGGTATCTTTGGCCAACAAGCATCCTATTTCATACTTTAGATAATACACTGAATAGGCATGCCCAAAAAGGCACCTGAGAACTGGGGTGTCAGTGTCATCAGCTGAGAATAAAACAAGTATTTGAAAAATTATTTTCATATGCACTTTCACACAGCAAGAGTAGCTGGCCAATCCTACCTTTTGACAATGTTTAGAAGGAGCAGGTTAACCAAGGCTTCTCCAAAACCTGTCTGGTAAAGAAATGGCTTTTTCCTGTAACACTATTATATGTTCCAATGAAAAAATATGACTCTTATTTAAATTTTTCACCAAAATTACATTTGAATTTACGAAACCAATTTATATTCCTTCTTTCATCATACTGCCCAAGCAGCACTCATTTGCTGTTAAAGTTTCAAAGAAACTACTTACCCTATAAAAAACACAGACTAAACAAAACTGAAACACAAACTAATCAATAGGCAGGCGCAGAACAGAATATCTTATTTCTCACAGCTTATTCAACCACCACAAATTACTGAATCATTCAGAAGTTGAAAAAATCTACCATGAGCAAATTAAACTAGGTAAATATGTTTCTCTTACAGTCTTTTAATATAAACAATATGCCAAAGGGTGATAGCTACTAGTTCTAAAACTCCCCGGGGTGTTTTCAACAGAAATTGCGTTTCTCTTAATAAAAAAGTACTATTTTTCCTTTAGTCACCATAACAGTTAATTACAACACTAATACATTTTATGAAGATATTTAAAGAAACCTGACATATCCAAAAGAAATCAAGATATTATTAAAAATTATTTTAATGATGTTTTCCATGGTTTACGAGTTCTAATTTCTAAGTATAGTTGACAAAGTCAATCATAAAACTGAACTACCTAGTAAATCAGAAACACACCAGGCATACTGTAATATTAAACATCTGAAAATTCAAACACAGCAAATGAACATTAATTCCACAAACTTTTAAAATATACAGGTATGCATACAATGCATTCTCTCAAATAACAATTTGAGTATACTCTGTGTAAAGACTATTTCGTCTACCGTGTATCAGTACACTAAGCATCACTTACCCAAAAGACAGCACTAGGAATGGAAAATGAATAAGAACTGCACAAACCAAACAAGATTCAAACTGATTGTTTAAATCAAGTTTTCCTGCCCACTACTTTGAAGTCAAAATTATTTAAATCAATTCACCATCTTTAACAGCCACGAAGTAAAACACTGTTCAATTACGCATATTCTGAAAATGAAGACAGAAAAGGAATTGACAGGAGACTGGTTGACCACTCATTTAAAAGACAGAAGTATAACAAGGTTAAGTGGCTGGAAGCCAAATACATGGCTAAATTCAGGGAAGAAATAATGCATAGAGATTAGAGTAATTATAACCACTGGAACAGCTCACCAAAGATGACAGTTGATTGCCCACTGCATAAAGTTTTTTACATTACAAACATCTACTCACAGAATGTTCCAGCTCCAAGAGACCCTGCACAGTTTGTGCAAGACAAGGTGATACTCTACTGATGGCATTACTGAAATTGAATTACATGATCACAATGGTATCCACTGATACACAAATCAATGAAACTACAATTTGATCCCATGAGAGATAGTGTAATATGTATTTTTTCTCACTTCACCAAGTCCTGCCTTCAGTGAGTATACTGAATTCAACTTGTAAAGCTCCTGTGCTATCTGCTTAAATGCCAACCTGTCCACCACCAACGAAGACTCTGAACATCTGTGGCTAAATTCCAACCTGTACATCCAGGCAGAAATCCTTAAAAGTCTCTACAACTTGTATGTTGGTTAAATGTGGCTTTGTGGGTTCACTTCTTCTATGGCATTTCAGCACTGTCAAGACACTTTTAGGACACAATTTCTGTACTTGACACAGCTGCCAAACCTCAAGCTTCAAAAGAGCTGCAGTCCAGTCATTCAGCTTTTAAATTGAAAACTCTATAATGTCTGTCAAATACTGACTAGAACTACTGTTCTACATCATACCAAATGATTGCCATAGCATGTGTCTCATTTCTGTTCTCTCCTTCAAAAATTATTGTTCCAGATTCTTTGAGAGATTAGAATTTCTGGGTTTTCTGAACTAGTTCTAACATTGTCTAACACAAGGAGAATATTTCCACTGATTATTTTTGTATTTCTAATACATTAGCAATATGAAAAGACTTTTCACACTAACCTCATGTTTCTATTTTTGATATCACAGTAATATGCAAGGAGTCAGCTTGGGTACGGGAGTAACCCTAGCCTTCTCTGATCTGCTGAAAAGCACTACAGCACCCGCAACCAAATTCAGGGAACACCTTCACCCCACCTTTCCCTCTCTCTGCCACGGAAAGCCACACTTTCAGGAGGGCAGGCCTGCTCCAAGCGCTTGCCAGTTAGGCACTGAACTACTGGAACATAATCATTATGCAAAGCAAGTAGCAATTTTAGCAAATATATACATGCACACATATATATAAATGTAATCTATAAAAGCTTCTTTGGTCAGATGTCTTGAAAACACAACTTTACAAGTAGAAATGTTAAAAAAAAAACACAGAGGCGTGGAGTGGTTAAAGTGGCTGGGGTTTTTGTTAAAGGGAAGCCACTTCCAAATAATCCAGTATCCAGAAAATGTGGTTGCTTATAAGAATTCAGCAGCTTTTTAATGACAAAGTCATCAACAGAAGGGTTACAGTAAGAGGAAGAGAGCAGCATTCCTTGCCCAAAGAGGCTGAGCAGTGCTGCTGGCAAGAGGCAGAAAGCAATAACTAAATATACGGGGATGAGAACTGACAGATGGGAACATACAGCATCAACCGCACTCAGAAACCATCACAAGAAGAAACTTCTTTCTTTGACTTTAATTCCTCTTTTTTTAATTTTCTTTTCATTTTGAAAGCCACACAAGTGGAACTTCAGTAGTATTGGGGGGAGATGCAGGATCTGGAGGTACAAATATCTTTCATTTCTGTTAATGGACTTCAGGCTGTGACCTCAAGAGGACTTGGGTACCAAACCACTATGCTCCTGATGCTGTCCCTACTATAGAAAATCCCAGCCTGGCTGGGTCTACCTGCTCTCACAACATGTGGGCTAAGTTAAACACCAAATAACTAAAGACACAAGAAGAGCCCACAGAAACTGCTATTGCTTCTTCACCACCACCAAACCCTTCAGGACCTCCAGTGCTTCTCCCAGGATTTGAGCACTGCAAGTGCTCTCTCACTTATTTTTTAACAAGTACAATGTACTCATTTACGTGTGAACTAAACATCTGAGACTTCCTGTACTGTCAGCCAACAGAGAGGTTTTCTGAAGGTCTTTTGACCATAAGAATTATTCTGGTGTTGTGATTTTAGTACACACTTCTGAGGCGAGGATGAGCTAAGCTCTTCTTTTTTGGAAAAGAAAAGTATTTTATTCAAACTCTCCACCAGAACTGACTTAGGCAGGTGACTGTGATTGCTATGCATAGAGTTCAGTCTTCCATCCCTGCCTATCCCACATACTTCTTCAGCATTGCAATGCAGAAGAAATGCTGTGTTCCTAAATCCAGCAACACGTGAAACCCAAAGGACAGCACATTTCCAGCAAGCACAAAATAAATCTATCTCAGATACTGGCTAGGATGCAAAGCAGAGAAAGTGCACTAAATCTCTTTTTTTTTTTTTATTATGTTTAATTGTTTGATGTGACTGTTGTAAACTTTATCGCACTAAAGCCACAATAAAAAAATTACAAATCTACCATCTTCTCAAAACAGGAGGTCTCCAAGTATTAAGATACACTCTTTCAAGATAGACATTTTAGCCAAATGTTGATTTAGCTGAATATATGTCTCGAAAGTAAAAGTGAAAATGGCAATGCTATCAGAAATAGCAGCCTCCAAATTTGCCTCCTAACTAGACCAACTCTGCTTGCTCTCACTTTCAAAACCTCATTTTTTCCTTTCAAAATTGTGTAGGGCACTGTCCATACAAAAGATTTCCTAGGCTGGATGGAAAAAGTGTAAAATTAAGTCACCTTGTAACTGTTACCAATTTATAGGAAGTGGAAAGGAATTTTTTTCTCTATTTTTTTTTTTCTTAAGAAAAATCTTTTCATTTCCCACTTGGAATTTTCTTGCAACTGAAAGATTCTCTGAAAAATGAACTGGAAGAGCTCCAACTACTGTCCAACGCTTTAAAAGATTTTAAAGTGTCATCAATCACAGCTCTTTACATGCTCTTCTAGAGCACTGCCAACTCGTATTTGAAGACTAACTCAAAAGCATTTCATGCCAGCATTAAACACTCAAAATAAAGACAGACACAAAACAAACAAACAAAATTTTCTATATTATTCTGATTTTAAGTTAAGTCCTGCTCAGATTCCTGTCAAACGTTACTACATAATACTAAGAGTCATTATCTTCCCTTTTTTCTAAGAGGAACTGGCAATTGATACCATTAATCCTAAATATCTCAATGGCTACCTCAGATGACAACATAATAATATGTCTGCTATAAAAGGTCCCTTCAATTCTTCACAGACCATCTTTAAATGCTGGTCCCATGGGGGAAAAAACAAAGCAATAACATCCATGGTAAATAACAAGTCATAGGTACACTTGGAAACTGATATAACAAATTTCTAATACTGCATATTCCAGTTAACAAACTTCAATCATTTCAGTAGAAATGCTCAGTGACTAGTTTTTCAAAGTCTGATTTGAAAGTATCTGAGAACACTGAGTATCTGAACCAGCCACTTCTGACAACTTTGGTAGTAAAAGATGCAAAAAAAAAAATCAGTACTTTTTCTGTAAAGTACTTTTTTTGAAAGATTTTCCCTCAGGTATCCACAGAGAGAAAATGCTGAGTTACAGACAGTTGCCTTTACCCCTGTCAATGGCAGCCTGTCAAGACTTGAACAAAGTATATGAGAATTACAGTTCACTCATGCTCAGGAAGGCTTCCAGAGCTCACTGATAGCATCTCCAGCTCTGCGAATGGACCTGACCTTATTTCCAGCTGGCCTGAGCTCTGTGCACACACCCCCTGCACCCACGCAGCCGGCCAGCATCACTGTGCTGCCCATGCTGCTGTCAGGGACCTGTAAGGCTCCGGAACAGAGATACAACACCGCCACCAGAAAAGCTCTTCTTGGACAAGGTAGAGAAAAAGAAATTATTTAGGCAGTCGGCAGGAGGATCAGCATTAGCACGCAAAACCTTGTGCTCTTGGCTGCTCTGACCACTGGACAACACCCCGCATTAATAGGGAATTAGGGTCACTGCTTACCACCTTACAGAGAGGGTAACAAAGTGCCTGTCCCAGGTGACACATGACAAAAACGAGACTAGAACTCTGGTCTCCCGACATGATACATCATCTGATTAATTATCCCCTTAGCAGCGCTGATGTCCAAGGTCATGCATTTGATTGTTCTATGTTTAAACAACGAGAACACGCTCGCCCCACAGCCAGGCCAGGAACAAAGCTCGGGATTTTTGAGTCCCATCATTACTCTGCTATGTAGCAAATACCGTGCCAGCCATTAGCAAAGAGCACGCCTCATTCCGTCCTGAAGGCTGGTTCACAGAGAGGACAAAAGCTTGCTACTGCTAACCAGACATTCCTTAACTCAAGTGGTGCTGGTCTGCACTGCAATGCCTAACGCTGTTAATGGCAGCACTGCCAGCCACCCACAAAAGGATAAACACCATTGCACACGAGGGCGTTTGTTACAAGAAACAAACAAACAAACAAAAATTTAAAAACCAGCTCTATGTATAAACAAACAAAACCAGATTTTAAAAAAAGCACAGACATTACTAGGATCACATTCAGAGGGTCAAATATGTCAGCGTGTGACAGTCTTGGCCAACTTTATTTAGTATCACTGAATAAATACTTTTAACAGTCTTCAATCACAGCATCTCCTTTGATCCTGACAAACAGTTTTACTTCCAATAAACCCTAGCTTTTGCATCCTTGTGATTCTACTGAACTTAAAAAAAAAAAAAAAATCAGAAAGACAGCACAGAGGTAAGTCCCACCCTTGTAGCTGTGGCTGAAGGGACTCTTCTGGCACAGGAGTTGATGTGTACAGATGTTGAGTGCAGATGAAGAAACGGACAGTATAAAGCACACAGTCCCTGAATACATATCACATGACTTTACATATTCACTCCCAAGTTTTACCATGCATTTGAGAAACACTGGGATGGCTTATGCCACCATGCCATCCCAAAAATCCAAGAAATTACAGAAATAGCTACAGAACCAAGACACACCATAATTTAAATTTGTCTTCTCCAGATCAAAACACATCATTCTGCTGCAGACATAGATGCAAAAAAAAAAATCATTTTTTGTTTAATCCCACGTTTAGATAAGGCTTTCTAATTCCTATGAAGAGCTATTACACTGAAGTCAAGAAAGCCCACACAATCTCAGTGTTACATACAGCATACATACACTTTCTGGCAAAGCCACGCTCATTTTCCCTCTTCTTCCTATCTCTCAGTATTATTTTAAGAGCTCTCTGCAGTCAAAAGTAAATAGAGCTAATTAAAGAACAGTCTACCTTTTTCACATTGTAGAATCACAAAATGTTCTGACTTTGAAAGGACCCGCAAAATCATTGAGTCCAACTCTTAAATGAATGGCTCATACAGGGAGAGAATTCACAGCCTTGGCATTATCAGCACCATGCTCTGAGCAACTGAGCTAATCTCCTACAGTCACTGCTTGGGAGCAAACAAGAGCACAGATTTCATATGAACTTCAACCCTATCAGTCACACCAAACTCAGCAGAAGCATAAAAAAGTTCACATATTCAGGGCACAAAATCTAAGCAAACTTTCTGCATAGAAGATTCAAAATGCAAACACAGCATGATTAGGGTTGGAATTTGTATCTATATATATACATACACATATTCATATAAAAACCAAACCTGACTCCACAACTTTCCTCAGACTGGTCCAATTTTACCCACTTCTGCAACGGTGCCACAAGGTCTGATCAACACTTCAATCAAGTTGGTCAACATACGTCTGTCTAGCTATAAACTAATGCAATCATTTTGACACCGAATCATCAAACATAATTTTTGCTGTTGTTTGGGGTTTTTTTGTGTTTAGCAGCAACTTTAAAAAAATCATTCAGTTGAGGCAAGAGGACTGTCTAAAGTTCAGTTGTTGAACACAGGGTAAGATTACATGGAACTTTTTCCAATGACAAACAATGTTGACAGTGTCCTCAGAACTTCAGTGCAAAAGCATTTCTCCTTTCTACTGTAAGCATTAATTTAATCTAAAAAAAAAAAATCTGTTTTACTGCATAGGAAACATAATCATTTTATGCTTTCATATTTTGCACTTGCAAGTCTCAAAACTTGTCTTACAGATACAGCACAGTGCAAGTGGCACAAAGGAAAGGAAAACCCTCAACCTGGCTGCTCGACACTTTACTTAACAAGTGTTACTCACTTTGAAACAGCATGTTTATTACATGTTTTCTTCTTAGCAGGAAAAGTGAGCATGCTTGTGTTTGCAGCTCCTCCTCTTTCAAAGACACACAGCTGCAGCTGTAGTAAACAACCACTAGTCAGGAGCTGAGAAGGTCAAAGTCTGGGTGCTGCATCCATTTCAGCTTTTCTAAAAACAAAATTTTTATTTCAAGAAATTAAATTTTTTTACTCACTTTGTAGTTATGTCAAGGGAAGGCAAACCACAATCATTCTCCAACAAAAGAAACCAAGATACAGTGTTTCAAAAGCCACAAGCAAGACACTTCAGTAAAGTAAATGTTTTCAGATCTCCATCTTTATTAATGAACAAACGCATCATTCACACTCTCCTACTTTACTTGATTCAAACGAAGACTTGGTCAAAACCAACTTTGTACCGATGAGACCGGTTCCACAAAGCAAACAACACTTACTGAAGGAAAGAGCAAGGAGGCTGGCTACGCAGAGAAGTGGTGCCAGCAGCTGAGCAAGGTTCACCTAGGTCATCCAGCAGCCTGAAGCAAGGAGGCTACAGCACTCTATCTCTGGGAATGCTTGCATAAGTGGACATCATGCACCCAGCCATGAGAAAGGGCACTCAGCTTTCCATTATTTTACAGACCATCCAAAATCTAAACAATGGGATACCCTAGCAGCACTGAAAACTCCACCAGATTACACAGATGTTCTGCAACCCCCTGTGCAGCAGAGAGCTCCCCAAGCACCCAGGAAAGGCATTGCCCAAGCTCCTCAAATACACAAACTTTATTTCTATTTAACTGTGGTGGTTACCATCACACACCACCTTGGTCTAGGCAAAGAGGAAAACAGCCATTACCACAGGGTTCTGCAGCCCAAGCCTTCCACTGACCCCATTCTAACATCTCCCAGGGGACGAGCTATTTCAGCCCCACATTTCTGCCTCCTCTCAGCTGGAGTGAAACTCTGCTCGTGCATGTTCAGGTCTGGCTGATCCTGACAGAAACAGCTGGCAGAGGACTCCACGATTAGCCTGTCCTGGAATCTTAAAGTTTATTTTTAAAAGTTGTTACACAGAGTCTTCTTGGGCTGTCAGGGGCCTTTCCAGAAAAGGTTTTTCTACAAGAAAGCAAAGAAAGGCCTGGAAATATTATCATGAACTAGTGCTGGGGGGGGGAAAGACAGAATTAAGAATACATGATTTCCCACCCCCTCTATTTACACGTTTGCCTTAGAAACAGAAAACAAACAGTATCTCCCATATCCTAAACTCCTTCCCAGCCCATCCAGAATAGAGAATAGGTGCACTCACTCATCAAATGACCTATGACATACATCTTTGTCAAAAAGCTTTTTTCCCTCCCAGTTGCAGGTACCACGCACAGTTTAAAAAAAAAAAAAAAAAAGGTGGGAAAAAAT
Source organism: Hypocryptadius cinnamomeus (assembly GCA_013400635.1). Classification (NCBI taxonomy): domain Eukaryota; kingdom Metazoa; phylum Chordata; class Aves; order Passeriformes; family Zosteropidae; genus Hypocryptadius; species Hypocryptadius cinnamomeus. The sequence continues at coordinate 19,495 of VYZP01049393.1, read as the reverse complement.
GCTAAAAGGGGAGATAAAAAGAATTAAAAAGAGGAAAATGCCGCCACTGTTGTTCTGGAGGCAGTGAGGGGAGCGGGCGGGGGTGCTGGCCCGGGGAGGGGCGCGCATGGGTGTCACCGAGGGGGTGATGTCATCCACCAGCCTCCAGCCCGGGCACCTGCCAGCAGCAGCAGCGTAGCAGCGGCTGCCAAAGCCTCCGGCAGCACGGGGAGGAGAAAAAAAATAAAAAGACAGCGAAAAAAAAAATCCGCAATGTTTCCCTTCGCTATGCGCGGCTGGTTTGTGACGATAGGTGACATGCCAGCTTGCAGAGAGCGGTTTCAACTTGATTACGTCCCATTAGAAAGATAATCAAGACACTCCCCCTCTCCCAGCACGAATAATAAATTAAAAAAAAAAAAGCAGCCTCGGTTTATGCAGCCTTACGTCACTAATAAAATGCTCCTATCGCCCCATCTGTGACCTATTCAGCGCATCTACTAATCCCACGCTGCGACCACTTTGCTGTTCCTGTGCATTTCAGAGTTGTAGACCAACCAGAGAGCAGAAAATGGAGCCCATATGCCAGCGCTATATAATGCAGCCTCGCAAAGTTGCCGCGAATAATCTACCTGCCGTGGCAAGACGAAAAGTGAAAAGAAAAAAAAAAAGAAAAAAAAAAAGAAAAAAAAAGGGTGGTGGAGGGAGGAAGAAGAGTACCATTTACTTCATGATGGGTAATTAAAAAAATAAAGTAGTTTACAATCTTACTTAGGGGGGAAGGGGGGCTGCCAAGAGCTAGCCGGATTTTACAAGCTCTGTTCCAGACCCCGATCAAGTGAACTTCTCTTCAGTGCTTCCTACCGAGACGGCTCGTACCTCCTCCCTAAGCGCACAAAACATCTTATTTCCCAAGCAAGCCCGTCTGCGGGACTGAATGCCACGCCAAGATCCGAAAAAAAAGCCCAAAAAACCGCTGTCTGGACCGGAACATCGCATCCCTGCAAACCACGGGGAGGAGAATATAAAATAACCCGTCTGGTAGCTCCTATCCGCCTCCCCCAACATCCAACCACCAGGGGTGGTGCAGGATTTTGGGGGAGGCGGATAGGAGCCACATCTCATCCCAGAGGAAATTTCATGCCAGCAGCGGAAAGCTTTCGGAGGGCTTCACAGGGTGACGCTGATGCCATGGGGTAACCCATCTCCCGCAGCGGCTCTGGGCTCACGCGTTAAATGTAAATACCAGCGGTTTGCTCCCCAAGCTCCCGACTTCTGCAAGAGCGAGCATTTGTTCCACAGAAGATAATTATTTCTGTAGAAGGTAGTACAGCACGACACTCTTGTTTTTTATTTTTTCCCCCCATAGCGTGTTACAGTCCGATTTTTCTCCCCATACAGCGTTACGCTCCGATTTTCCCCTCCACAGAGCGCTACACCTTATACTTTTTTGATATTTGTTTTTATATATTAATTGCCCAGCCCCGAATGCACACAGGGGCCGCCCGCCCCCACCCACAGCCCCCCCGGGGACGGCAGCACAAAGGGCTGGGCACTCCCAGCTCGCTGCTCATCACTCCTCGCTTATCGCTTTTTATTTCTCCCCCTCGCTTTTTTCACCGCCACCCCCGCTGCTTTTTTCCCCCTCCTAGAGCCTCAGCGGGAAAGTTGAAGGAAAAGTTCGGGCCGGCGCCTAGCACCCTACCCCGGTATCGCTGCCGCCGGGGCACCGGCAGGGATGGAGGCAGGCGGGAGGAGGGGATGGATGGAGCGGGGGAGGGAGCGGGGGAGGGAGGGCACCGCCGTTAACCCCCGGCTCGCCCCGGCGGCGCCGGGGGAAGCGGGGGGGGCGCCCTGCCCCCCCTCCTGTTCTTTAAAATTATTTAACTTCAGTATAGGAGCGATATTTTGTTTGTTTGTTTTTTTAAATAG
>VYZP01049393.1:1982-17372 GCA_013400635.1 Hypocryptadius cinnamomeus | reverse complement strand
ATGGGGGAGCCCGGGGGGAACTCGGGGCTCTGGGAGCGCCGAGGGGACAGTGAGGGGGGCGAGGTGGTGGCGGAGCCCCGGGGGTACGAGGCAGAGGGGAGCAGAGGGGAGCTCCGAGGGGTCGGCGCGGTGCGGTGCGGTAGCAGAGCTGAAGGGGCCCGGGGGGACACGCGGTCGCGACACTGAGGGGCGTCCCGGGGGAAGGACACACTGGGCGATGTGCCCGCCCCAGGGCCGCGCTGCCGGAGGGTCCGGCCGGGCCCGGCCCCCGCCGTTACCTGGGGCTGAGCGCTGCAAGCCTTTCCCTTCCCTTTTATTTTGTTTTCTTCGCACAGCCAGACTGCAGCTCGTGAGAAGTATGCGAGGCGTGGGGTTGTGGGTTTTTTTTTTTGGTCAGCGCTCGTAAGCCCGAGTCGCGCCCCTGCAAACTGAGAACTTCCTTTATGGGGAAGATTTTTCTCACGTAAGGGCTGCGGATACTGGGTTGTAAAGGTTTTAGTAACTACATACAGAAGAACAGATTCCATAATCTTAAAGTTTGTTTAAAACACAAAGTCTTTGTTACATTCATGTTTTAAAAGAAGAACTTTCAGAACCTTAGGAAACAAAAATATAAACCCTAAAAGTCAGTTAAACCTTTAGAAGCAGATCTTTATTTCTTTTCACAAGCATTCTTACACGTGTTTGCACCGTGAAGTATTTTGGTGGAAAGATCCTGGTCCATGCTTGGGCAGTATTGAAGCTATTAAGCTGGCCTGACAGGTTACCTAGGGATTCTCTTACCTAGGGATTCTCTTGCCTTGGAGAGCCTTTTGTTAATGTAAAGCTGATGTGGCTGTTTTCTGCCTCCTCCCCTGTGGTTGGTGTTGCATAAAGTAAACACGGTGTGGCCAGAGCGCAGGTGAGCTTTGACCAGCACTGCCTGCTTAGATGGTTTCTGGCCAATGGTCGGGGGCCATTCAATTTAAGGAAGCTTAATAGCCTTTTGAATAATCAGGGTGCTGTGCTGGCCCCTGGCAGAAGCCATGGTCGGAGCAGGTACAAAACGGCAAGTTCTTTATGAGTTCCACCCCTTATTCTCTCAAATTCACAGTCAGCTCAACAGTTCCTGAGAGTCCCAGTCATAACAATTACTGGGTAAATAAAAAGCAAAAAGAGGGATGGATCTCGTGTCCAGGAGGTTGGCCTGTCATGTGAAGGTGTTTGTAAATGCCCATGCAGCTTGTGTATTTACATAGCCAAGCGGAGCACAGGTAAATAATTGCTGCTAAAATGCTATTACTTTCAGTAAATACAAACTATTATTTGCTGCTCATGACAATATTTACTGAGGAAGCCAGAAGAACCAGAACCAATGTTTGTTCCCAAAGAGGATTTCATGCCAGCTGCCAGAAATACATCTTCTCATCTCTTTCCCTGTAATGGTCCTCTGCCTCCTCTTGGCATAAATGTTTTGGATAATATAACTCTTCACTATTTGTCTCTGCATCTTACCTCTATTTCCACAACGGGAAAAAAAGAATAATAAATAAGAAATGTTAAAATGGCTATAAACAGAAATATATGTCTCCACAAGCCATAAAGAGGAGTAGGCATAATTTGCTATTGAAATGTTGCCTCTGGTCTAATCATTTCCTTTGGAAAAAAGTGAGCATAGAGTTAAAATACAGTCTAATGACCCAAGCAACATATTTCTTATGGTAGTAGTTTACATCAGAACCAGCTCCAGCTACTCCTGGTAAGTTACATATGTGATTCATTAGATTTCACCCAAGTCAAAAGTTAACATTGTAACACTTGTTTTAAAAGATAAAATATGCAGTCCCATAGGAAGTAGGCTACTATGGAAGACAGCTGGAAACATTCCCTGGACAGATGCATAGCTTATATTCAGATTTATCAATAAAAAACCATGAGTATTAACAACATTCATCCTTCTTAACCACTTGGAACAGGGAGCACTGAGTGTTCTGCAGAAAAAAACAGGTTTCTACCTACCGAGGTTAAAGGATTAATGAATACTTGGCACATGAAAAATGAATAGTGATAGCAAGAAGAAGATTGCATGTAGACAGTGTGATAAGGCACATAACAGAGAAACATCACATTACACACATTGCTGTGCCCTGAGAAAAAGACAAAGCTCATTTCCATTGAATTTCAGATAAAATATTTTAAAACATCAATATTTATTTTGTCATACTTAGAAATATTTTATTCATTTATATAAAATAGCTAAAGAAATCATCCAGAAGAGGGGTTGGCTGACTGACATTGGGTGATAAAATTTGTTCTTTGTGAGTTTCATTATGTGCTATGTTGGCTGTTTACATGGTCTATTGCCTGCTACTAAAAACTATTACCCATATACATGAATTTGCAGGGCAGTATCTAAAGCAAAAAAAATATGTGGCTACATTTGCAAGAGGAATGTATTACATGATTATATATCAATAGATTGATACAGAAATAGGGATATTACACATTAGTATTTGATATATAACACAGATTTATAGAGAAATGTAGTTCTCAATCACATGCTTTTATGGAAAACCTGTCCTACTAAATCACCATCTTGGCTCACTCCATACACCTGACCCCTCTGTTTCCAGTCTCCTCTAGTTTAACAAAGCTGAGCGTGCATAGTCTGTTTGAAAATGTTCTGGCTTACATTTTAACACAGAAATACTTTGAAAGTATTTAGTATTTCTCAAGATTTAGAAAGTTCTTTTTTATTCTTTTTCCCTTGAAAGAAGAAACTTCAATTATATTTCCTCTGAATCAACAGGACTTTTCAACATTTTTTCAGAAACACAGTCCTAAATTTTGAAACAGGAACCTTAACAGTGTACTGCCATATATTATTCTAAAATTAGAAAATCGTGCTTTTGAAACCAGGAGAAAAATCAGCCCACAGACCATTTTTGGTTGCTTGTTTTTTCTAAAGCTCAACAAGTGTGTTTATGTGTGATTTTAGACTTTTTCTGTAGTTCTCCTCCAATTCTGCCCTATTACCTACAGAGCAGTACTACTGAATCATTTTTATTGAGTCCCACTGCTTACAATATCAGGTGGCTCTTTCCAGTCTTCCTGTAGCTGTTCTTCCCCTAATAGAGTTTCCTAAAATTTACCAGAAACAAGGTACTACAAAATCTCCCCTTAATGTTCCTCAGCCTCTCATCTCTCCTGTTTTTGTTCTCCACTGATAGAAAATTTTCTTAATTGTCTTCTTTGTTTTATAATTTTGTCTTAGATCCTAATTCATGTGCAAATAAATAATACTATTCAATGCAATTTTGCAATTTAGCAACTTCTACCTTTAGGCATAAATTAAGGTTATTTTTTTATTAATAACCAATCATTTTTCAAAATGGAGAATGGCACCACCAGCAGAGAGCACACTGGAACCTCAGAACAAAAGAAAACAGAAAATCAATAGCATATTTTAAAAATGTCGGCCTGAAACGCATAAAAATACTTCTGAAGTACATCAGTAATGTGCTGAATATTGAGAGATTTTGTAATTTAAATTAGCACCAGTTATAAAAAAAAATCAGTTACCTATTGTTTATTCCATTTCAGACTGTATTCAATTTTCTAATTCAAATAAACAACACACACAAAAAAATCAACCTTACTACCCAAACCAAAACCTAAATGCATTTTTATTTGGGATGCATGGTTAGACAAAAGCTTTAACAAATTACATGATGCATTTTAGAAGACAGATTGTGTTCATTTGCTGAACTTAGAGAAACCTTTGGGTTGACAGATAATCAATTCAAATACCTACAGCTGAGGGATTGTATTACTAATTCCTTTCACAAGCCTTCCCTTTTGGATACAGACAAATAAACGTGTTTTCTTTGCCAAGGAATTGACCACACCAGTAGATACAACCTTTCAGGTGTGGTTGCTGTCTTGCAATCCAGCCTGTGATCATCTGCCAAGTGCTTCCTCCACTCTTTCTCCATTCAAACTGGTGTTTAGCTCAACATGAATATGTGGACATTGCCCCTTTATCTGACAGCTGCCATCAAGCATGAGAGTACAGACTCTTTTGGGCCAGGACATCGACTTCTGTTTCTTTGAAACTATTTAGGAAGTGTTTCAACATGCATGGCACTCTGCCATCGAATGCTAAGCTTTGTAGTCAACTTCTAGGTGGCCATTAACCAAAGCAGTCAGTCTAAAATGTGGAAGCGCAACTATCAAGTATCAGGGTTGTGTTTCATGCACCTCGCTCAAACAGCACTAGTATTCCTTGGGTATGAATGTTGGAGATTTTGGACACCCTGTCTTTTTTCTGTATGCCATATAAACAAATTGTTTGTTCTTAAACAGGCTACCAGGAAATCTTTCCTTCAGCCCACTGACGTTAAGCCCCCCCCTAAAAATACACAACCTAGCTCATTGCATAAATGGTAGTGTTAGTGTAAACAATGAAGCCTCTATGATACAATAAAGTATATAACGGAGAGTAGTTCAGTTACACTGCACAAGACAGGAAAATTATAATCTGATATAATTAATAGGTGTGTGTTTTTCTCCAGGGACAGAGATCAAAATATTCAATTTGCCAGATTTAGACTAGCAATGTTGCCAAGACACATATTCTAGGAAAGTGGGGCCACAAAGTATTAATGCTTCACTCCCTTGATCCAAAAGCTCTGTGCCCTTTTTATAACCTTGAACTGAGTTCATGCTTTTTTTTTTTAAACTTGCCTTCTTTTAGAAAGAGCCCTTAAAGGCTTATGATCTTACTCAAAATCCAGAAGAACAGGAGGAACAGTTCCTTATTTAGTATAATCTGAGACTGACAAAATTTAATAGAGAGTAGGAAGTCATCAAAGGGCGTGTTCTGGGGAAGGTTTGATATGTGCATATCTTTAATGTTTGGTTAACATTTTTGCAAAAAAAAAACAAAACAAAAAAAATGGAGATGAGCAGTTCCTGGCTCTGAACACCATATCAATGCAATGCCCATGAATCAAATGGATTGCTCTGGATTTTGTTTGAAAACTCTGTAGCTGAATTTATGAACCTAAATATCACTCTAATAAAATTTCTTACATTATTTTATGGTCTGTGTTCAATTCCATAATCTCAGTTCTTTGCATTAAACACTGTTGTTTGGTTGTTTTGGAGACAAAAAAGAAGAAAAAGGGTTCATCACTTAAACTGCTTTATAAAGAGAGGCACACGGTAGTCTCACATGAACATTAGAGCTACTACATTTTATGTTAAGATAGAGACATAGAATAGGACAATCTTTCCCAGTTTTCTCTGTAACTCCCACTGTCTTGTGTTCTCTATGGCTCCTGGTAATTTTGTGTTCCACTGCGTCTTTGTAAAACTTATGATGTCTAATTTGTTCCCTGTGCATGGTTTCCATAGGCTCCAAAAGAAGTCCTGTATGTTAAAGACCAGGAGGAGAAGATTTAGAGCCAAAAGAAATGTTTCATAAACAGCTGGGGGTAGTGCACAGGAATAAGGAGTGTTCAGCAGTCAGGTTATCAAAGGAAAACGTTCAGCTGGACATGGATTTTGCATTTAGTAGGCAGCCAAAAATATCTGGGATATCTTCTTTGCAGGTATTATCATAACAATCTTTCATGCTTTTCCTGACAAATTTTAGGTATAACAAATACTTTAAAGGACTTGGGGTTTTTATCCCAGTTGGTTTTAATTTAGCGAAGTTCTTCGTTCTCTGGAGGTGTTAAATAAATTACAGCAGAATAAATCTCCCAGTACATAAGCACTTAGATGTTTTCTCTTTATTCATACAGCATTCCTCCTCCCCATCTTACAGATGCTTTCTGGTGTTACTAAAGCATTCATGTTGATAACTTTTGATTTCAAGGCCATTCAACTTGGCCTTTCCAGTATCAGAAACTCTTGGATTGAGGAAGCATTTACCCAGCATTAAGAATGGAAGAGATTAAGAATCAGATTAGAAATGGGGCGGAGCTCTGGGGAAAGGGACCTGCAGGTTGAACATGAGTCAGCAGTGCCCTGGCAGCCAGGAGGGCCAACCCTGTCCTGGGAGGCATCAGGCACAGCAGCACCAGCCAGGCAAGGGAAGGGATTGTCCCCTCTGTTCTGCACTGGGGCAGCCTCACCTCGAGTGCTGGGGCCAGTTTTAGGCACCACAATTTAAGACATTAAGCTATTAGAGAGCATCCAAAGGAGGGAAACAAGGATAGGTCTGGAGGGGAGCCGTATGAGGGGTGGCTGAGGCCTTCAGGTCTGTTCAGCCTGAAGAAGAGGAGAGAGAGATGGGGGAGACCTCACTGCAGTCTGCAACTTCCTTGTGAAGGGAAGCAGAGGGACAGGTACCACTCTTGTGACTGGTGACAGGGCTCAAGGAAATTACATTAGCTGAGTCAAGGGAGGTTTATGTTGAACATCAGGAAAAAGGTTTGTCTCTCAGAGGTCAGTTGAGCACTGGAACAGGCTCCCCAGGGAAGTGATCACAGCACCAAGGCTGTCTGAGTTCAAGAAGTGTTTGGACAACACTCTCAGGCACATGGTGTGACTCTTGGGGTTTCCTGTGCAGGGCCAGGAGTTGGACTTGATAATTCTGATGGGTCTCTTTCAACTCAGCATATTCTATGTTTCTGTGACTGAAAATGAAAAATGGTGCTTTTCAGCTCTTCTGTTATGTAATTCGGTTGGCTTGAAATGCCTGGGTTTGCACCTGAGCATCATGGACATATCCATGATCATGGTGATTTCTGGATATTATGCTTTCTTGATATGAAATGTTGATGACTCACAAGCATTAAGAGGCTTTATCTGGACTCAGTATATCACAATACAGACTAATAAATTGAGCAATTTTTTTAAATGAGTTATAGGAGTTTTTTAAATGCTGAATTTCACAGATTATTAACCATAGTTGTACCACTGGGTATCAATATAACAGTTGAAAAAATCTAAGCATTGTATTGTAGCAATTGCTTACTTAACATCTGGGCTTGTTTGTGTGATTTTTGTTTTTTGAACTAAGAGAATGAATTTGTTTGAGTGACTGCAAAGCTCAGTAAGTACCAGTTATCAATTCTCTTTCTAATGACAACCGATGACATGATTTTTACAAATGGTTAAGCATTTGGCAAATGCTAACCATAGAAATCGAATGAGCTGAAAGAAACTCCAGTCTGCCCTATTGTCGCTACTGAGCTGACAGATGGGAAAAAGAGGAGGAGGTTGTGATGCTCTCTCAGAAGCCCAGGGGCACCGCAAAATGACCGCTGAAGTGCCTTGACAGACCCTAAGTGAGAGAGGAGCAGATTTCTGAAGAGCAGACATCACCTACGTTTTGCTTTGCTACAAACATTACCCTGTCTACCACAGCCTCCCCAAATGGGCTGGCCAAATTCTCTGTGGAGCACTTAGCACCATAACTCATTTGAACCTCAGCAGTGGAGGTAAAATTGAATTACCCTGACAGAAGGAGGAGCTGGAGCCAGGCAACCTCCTCCAGCAGCTGCTGGAATAGTCAGAGGGCAGGACTGCCCTTACAGCAGCCCCAGGCAGGTGGCCTGAATGCCAGCATCTCCTGCTGCCCTTGACACTGTCACCTGTCTGGGCCCTATCAGCATGGCCAGGGTGCTTAGCTATCCTGGCTGTCTGCTGCTGTGAACATCTGCTTGCTCTGCTGGTGCCTAAGCAGCAGGGAAAATCACCCAGTATGCAGAAAAGCCTGTAAACCCCTGTAAAGAATAAGAATTGAGAAATGGGCAGTGGAAGTCTGTTGGGATCAGATCGCTCGGCTTCGCCTTTCTTTACCTTTTTTTTTTTTTTTTTTTAATCTCCACAATTAGTCTAATGCATCTCCTTTGGTTTTGTAAAAAGTGACTTGAGAAGTTAAAAGTACCAAACTTCAGTAGCTTTACCCATATGTGCTGCATGCCTCAGGCTAGACAGCACATATTGGTAGCCAGACTGAGAAGAACATTTACCACATTACCTCTTCAAAACTCACTTTATTTTTCTTGTTGAGCTGGCCCCCATCCAATGTGACACTCCAGCGTGAGCAGTGTAGTGACAGCAACAGCCTCCATGGAAACACACCCGAGCATGAGGCCAGCCGTGGGGTAGACAGAAAAGGCAGCTCTGTCCTTTTCCTTGGTCTATGTGTTTTGCTCTGAAGAAGCTTTCTTTTTATTTCTAAAGCATTATTATGAGTGCCTCTCCTGTGCTGTTGCGTCTTTGCTGTGTCTCCTGTAGCAGTGCAAAGTTACACTGAACCTGGAAAACCTGGGGCTGTTTACTAGGCATCACCATTCCTCAGCCTCAGAAACCTCCAGTCCTCTTTTACATGCTGGAGCCAGGAGGGAACCTGGTTTTCCAACTGAGACACAAATAAATGCTGGCTGCTGTGGGTGGAGGTTTGAATGTGCACTGTGGAGTGACTGGCTCTTGTGGACAGTGCCCTGCTGGCAGCCTTGGTGCTGCTGTGCCAAAGGTCCTGCTAACTGAATGCCTCTTCTTGGCAAGATGGAGAGAGCAAAGGGAAACAGCATCTCAGAAAATTTCCTTGATGTCTCAGAATTTGACATACCCCCTGTATCACTCAGGAACAAGTGTATTGGGAAAAGGGTGGGTGGAGGGGAGGTGTTAAGCAGATTGCTCTCCCTGGAGAGACTTTGATGATCAGGATGCCCAGAGAACAAAACACCTCATCATCAGGGCTATCACCATGCCTTCCTCTCCATCATACTGAAAACTCACTCCCCAGGTAATAGCAGCATGAAAAGTTGTTTAATGTCATTATAATATAATTCATTATATCATTTCCCCTTAATATTTCTCTGAAATTTTTCTTTTTATACCATAGACTGCCCTGAAGTGAATCTCTCAGTCTGACTATCCACTCTTTGATGCAGACAGTGAACCAGGTAGCTGTTTGGCATTGTTGCAAGTCTTTGAGCATTTCACAGACAACAGCGTAAATCCAGCAAAATTTGTGCACCTACAGGGTAGCTGCTACTGTGCTAAGCTTCCAGACAGCTGGCTTTACATCCACTGACAACATGACAGTAGTGACTTTCACTGCACATCACTTGTGGGCTCCCAGCTCTGAATTCATACTGCGCAGTGGGAAATACCTATTCTGGATGTGTCATGGGGAGAATCAGGTGCCACAGCCAGAGTACTGAGCAGGGAGTGTCTTAAACTAATCAAGAACAACTGAAAGCAGTTGTATAGTAAAATTTCCCATCTCAGCACGTAAGGAGCTTACACATGAGTTGCAATGCAGTAGTTTTTGGTGGTTTGGAGTCACAGTGTGGTTCTATTTCAAGCTGAGCACCTGAGCCGTCTTACCAAGGAGCTGAATTAGCTCTTTTTGAAATTTAAATGACACATCAGTACCCTGACCATATATGGCATGTAATACAACATGTAACAAGCACATTTTAGTGTCTAATGCTTTAATACATGAGTTATGAATAATAATAATAATAATAGATTTGGCAGATGTCTTTGTCGTATCAAACATTTCCGTTGACATCAAGAGTCACGCTGGGCTTCCACATGGATTCCAGCACTTTTGACATGATTTGGTCACTCCTCATGTCTTTGCTATCCCAAGTGCTTTGGGTAGTTATGTATAACGCCAGGTCACCTAGGCTAAGTCTGGTGTGAAATCTTTCAGGCATAGCAACAGATCTTAATAAATCTGGGCACTGTTTCCTGATTTAAATTTCCTTGCAAGATTCTTTGTTCCCTGATGTCTCAGACACACAAGAAAACTAATCATGCATCATAAGGGAACCACTCAACTGGCTTCCTAAGTGATACTTCTCATCTACTGAAATTACTTCTCCATAATCACCATGGGTACTAGAACACCAGTTAACACCCTTAGTATCAACTTCCAGTGTATGAGCCCAGGTCCTGAGATTATATTAATTTGAACATCTACATTGAATTAGTGGTCCTCAGCATATTTATCAAGTTGTTGATGTGGCCCATGAATGTGTGAACTTCCCAGAATCTTTCACATCACTTTTTACCTTTTCTCTTCCTCATTTATCTGTCCTTCTTGCCTATCTCTCATTCCAAGAGAGCCTGATCATTCCAGCATCTTTACAGTGTAATACATTGAAAAGAAACTTTGTTGGCCACCTTTAAAGTACTTTATATCGCTTTATATCACTTACACAACCATAGCAATATGGCAAAGAATGCCATCTAATTTACATAAAGTCACACAGAGGTTAATTAGTATACGGAGGTTAATTTCAAAAAGAGTGCACTAAGAAAAAAGCAGCAAAAAGCAATTCTTTCCTTAATTGGTTTTGTATGCACACCTCCTATGTTTTACAAATGTACTCAGGAATTCCTGTCTTCATTTTCTGGGAAGATTGCATGTCAAGTAGAAAAGAAGTCTGACACTGTGTTTGTCTGAGTGGTTACTTGCTGACCTTTCATTGTGGAATATACAATTTGGAAATATTGCCATCACATGCTATCACAATTGCATGGTGAGCCCTGTAATGCTATGCTTGCATGCATCCTCTGCAGTGGAACAAAAATAATTCCCAGTTGTCTTTCTACTTGCATAATTTGATACCAACATCACATTAGAAACAATAGATGTTGATGCAAACCTCACATTAGCAGTAATATGTTCCCAGCTCTGTCCACAAGGAATGGAGGGAAAGTGTTAATTTGGTGAGCCCACATGCTGGAGGGAAAGCAGGGCATTTAATGCTAGAAGGCAGGGACAAAGGTGATTATTTTTCTATTTGAGAAGAAACATTCTGGGGGCTATCAGAAGCTGCTCCCAGGCAACAAAGGAAGAAGGCAGTCTCTGAATCTTGTGGATTCATCTCTAAATTTCAACACTCAGATCTGTGTATTGGTTCCATATCCATCTCTAGATCCTATGACTTCAGTGGAAGTGGTTATGCTTTTCAACAAGAGCTTTGATGGACACAGTACTGTTTAATTTGAAGACACTTCTTCTCCCAGGAAAAATAGCAAACATTTCTACTGTCAAGACCCAAAACCCATGATGGGTTGTAATACAGTGTTTTTAATGAGTCATTAGCTTTATCATTTATTGCAACTAGATATCTGCTTGAGCTTGGATCTTGATAACCTAGAACTACTTAACAGTGCTGAGTTGGGCTTTTGAAATACATTAGAATCCTTGTGTTCACAGAGGCTTTGGAGCTGTTCTAATCCCAAAATGAGAAATCTCTGCAGCAGAGTTGAACAGCAATAGCAGACTATGAAGACTTCAGTATTATTTCCGTCTCTCCACCAAGCTGGTTAGACACCTAACAAAGCAATTCCAGTAGTGGAGCCAAGGATCTACTCAAGCTCCTGGTAGAAATGAAGCTCCTTCCACCCCTGGATGCAGTGTCAAAACCATGGGCACCCCACGCTGCCTTCCTGACCACTCCTCCCCTCTCGCTGCAGCAGCTAGGTGGTGGCTTCACCACTGCTCCTTTGAAAGATGAAGTGGGTTTGCAATTCTGTAAATGTTATTTCTGGTGAACATTTGTACAGAGGCTGCATAGAAACCAGACCTGATGCATGCATTTCCATGATGAGTGGATATACAGTGGTACAGCATCTCCCAGGTCACACAAAACTGGATGCTACATTTGGCAGTGGTAACAAGGTAGTCAGCACCCTTCCATTTTCCTTGGTCATGAATAAATCCATCCTTGACAATAAACATCTCAGTGTTCATTCAAAAGATAAAATATAATAAGAATACCAACAATCAACATTGAACTTATTTATTCTATCTACGTATTCAATTTTCCTTATTATTCTTGGTGCCTAGGAAAATGTTCTTTCTCTTCCTTTAAACAACTCTTGTCCATTGTTGCTGTTTACAATCTCCTTATTGTTGCTGAGGGTTGTCCTATTCCCTCCCTGTCATCATTTAGCAAAGCTAAATGCATTTCATTATTCTAATCTTTCTTGAAAAGTCAATCCCTTAATTAGAATCTATGGTTGTGGAGCTCCACTGGTGTCCGCAGGCTAAATACAACTAAGGCTGTTTTCTTACTAATTGTGCTCACAGGCAGGACATTTGTTACTGTTGTTGATGGCATTAATTTCTTTGGGGGTTTTGTTTTTGGTTTTCTTTTTTTTTAAAAGACTGTTTATCTAGGTGAGAAGCAAAAGGCAAAAATCGTTAAGTCAGATTTTCAAAAGATCAGAGCCTACAAGGCATGGAAAATGATGATTTGCTTGGTTGGGATTTTAAACTGAAATGTGCAAAGGCAAACCTAAAATTCTGTAGTTTGTAGACTGAGCACATCAAAATCTCTCAGTAAAACATGGAGATTTTTAAGAACATACTTTTAAAAGAAGGTTGTCAAATGCTGGTCTGCTCTCTTCTACCAATTCCCAATGAGCATCAAAAATGTGGAAACAGTCCTTCATGCCTAATCAAACATATTTGCTAAAGAGGCATTTGGAAATTCAGTGGGAAGGGCACTAATGCAAAAAAAAAAAAAAATTGCTTACCTTGTCCTTTCTCACTTTTGTCTCCAGTTTAGCTCACTAATCACCTTACATGCAAGTTTTTAGGAAGGATTTTGTTCTTCTAGCATGCAATTGAAGAAGAATCAAAGAACCTTTACAAAGACACTGCAATGACTTTTTGAAATAAGTTTTGATGAGCTTCACAGCTTGTAATTTATTTTCTACATATTTAGGGATGTAAATTTTTTACATATGCCACTACTCTACACAGCGCCACACATACTAGTTTAGACAATAAATGTAATAACTGCTACCTAAGGGACGTATCTTTCACCCTGCACAGAAACTTACTGCAGTTTGAATGTTTCTTGTGCTGGGATATGTCCCATTTGATCCAGTTCTATTTAAATCAATTTTTTCATTACACATAAGTCAAAGTTACATTGTTTGGACATACAAAGTAGTGGTATTCCATCAAGGTGTGTTCAGAGTATGTTTCCATCTATCTCCTCTGGCCACAGAGATTGTTAGGTTCAGTTGTGTAGTGTGGCTGCCTCTACAGTGCTCAGGATGAATCCTGCTCTATTATCATGCAGTCAGTTCTCCTGTGTCCCGTGTTGTAATCTACTACCTACTTCCAGTCTAAAAAGTAGCCTTTAAAAGGCATTTCTCCTTTACTTGGGAGATGAATCTTAGCAGTTGGGATTTCCTAGGCTTTGCCATGGCCGCGACTGATTTTTTCACATCAGTGCTAGACTTGATGTGGCCTTATCCCTGGTGACAAGTGCCAAAATAGCACCAGATCCCACTTAATGATTTAACTGTGTGACTAATAGCAAGCCAATGTTTGTACCTCTGCCCTGGTTGCCCACACAGATGTGGCTTGAGAAAAACTACCTGTTGGGCCATAGCATCAGCATGACTTTGGGAATGCCCCTGCCATTGTATATGAGCTGCTCAGCATTCAGTAGCACCTGCAGCATCTATACCTCCCCTAAGATGTAAAGCTGCTGAGGCAGACAGGCTTTCTCTTCCCTGTTCTCCTTCTGCCCATGCAGCCTTTCCTCCAGCACCACTTAACCTGAGCAGCAGACTTTACTCCCTCTACAAATTTCTCCAACATTGTGATTTAAGCATTCTTGAGGTTTTTAAGAGCTGCAGCCTAAAAACCCGATAGTTCAAAAACTTTCCCATTTCTAAGGTGAGGTGGCAAACACTGAAGACCCTGAAAGCTGAACTCAGAGCCAGTAGGGAATTTCAGGGAATTTCTGGGTATTTCAGAACAGGCTGGGCATCTTGTCTGGTCAGTCTGGAGTATGAGAGATCTTAGGTGAAATACATGGGGCATTTCCTGACACTGAGCTGCATCTGAGCTGGTTCAAAACTTTTCTTTGAAGGATTTGACAGCTGACCAGGATGTTTCTGGAGAGTGAACACCTAGTAAGTTAGACTCTTTAGTGCTAAAGAGTTGTCAGGCTGGATCCCTGGGATTTAGGCATGTGGATTTCGTCCAAGTCCCAGTATAATTTCAAAAGGTCTATGTGTTGCTATTAATTCCTGTTCCTCAAAAAAAATCTGCCAAAAACTTTCATGAGCTAACACCTATATACCTATAGCCATATATCTACTGACTTTGATTTTCAAAACAACTAAATGATGTGTCTGCATCAAAAGTTCCTTGGCATCCAGCTCACCACTGTGCATTGTACACTACAGCTCTGTCCCAGGCTGAAGGTGAAACTCTCTGATGTTCAAGCATCCTGGTTCTATAAATGGAGAGATTCATTCCTCCTGTGTAAATAGGAGACAAACCAGCTTTCAGGTAGCACAGAAAAACAGCAATGAATGCTTTACCGCTTAAAAGAGTAAAAGGCATCTGTAGAAGGAAGACCCATCCTTTAAAAGCATAAAAAATACTTAAATTTGGCAGAGAACAAAATATTTTGAAATTACGCAACACGAAACAGTCATTGACACTCCTACTGAAACATGACACTGGTTCCAGGATGTTCAGGCACTCCTGCTGGGATAGATAATCTGCATTTAAATTACAAGATTCAGCCATATGTCTGGCTGGGAAATGAAAAGTGTGGAATGATAGATACTACCTTGTGCTACTGCTCTTGGAGTCTTTTTCATCCTGCTCAGTCACTCTCATGCACTGAGGTCTGTTCCAGGATAAACCCTCTTCCTATTAGATAATATCCAAATGTCTCCAGGGCCTGTTTCAGAATCCAGCAGCATTAGTTTTTTTTCTTTAGAAACTATATATCAAATCTTTGGTGGGAGCAAGCTTTTGACTAATACTCCCCTCTGGTTATTTAACTTGTAATAACGTATCAATTTAACCCATGCAACTTTTATTCGAGATTTAGGCTATGACATATGGTTGGGGATTCATACTGTTCAATTTAGGAAAAAACAGATCTTCTTCATTTACAAAAAGGGTACACCCCACCTCCCCACTCTTGTGTGTGTGTGTCTTATCATTTAGGTGATTTTTTTTTTCTCAGCTCATGTCGACTATCTTTTGCTATTATCTTTCAGGGAGAAAAATGTATTTTTGTTGGACCTTCAAGTCAAAGCAGCATCTTCTTTGTACCTGCTGAATATATTCTGTAAAAGCTTGGGTTTTGCTTTGTTTAGACTCTGGGAAGTTGCTGTTATATTCCCAGTAATTTAGTTGCACATTCTGAACCAAAGCATAATTAATTGGTGAGGAAAAAAAAAAATCTTAGTTCTAGTATTATGAAGAAGAAAAACTAAAACAGCTTAAGAATAAATGATGTTTGAAATATACAGACTTTTCTCACATTTTCAATGTCTTACTATTTTTTGACTTTTTTTTTGACTTGCCATTGCAAATGGCTTGGATTCAAAAAACACAGAGCAATGCAGTCTTAGTGATTTGGTCATGGTACCTGTGAG
>VYZP01049381.1:0-14684 GCA_013400635.1 Hypocryptadius cinnamomeus | reverse complement strand
CACCTCATTCACCATTGCTCACAGCAGCTTTGACATTTGTCCTGCTCAAAGTAAGCACACTGAAATGGTGAAGGTCGATGCCTGTGAGACTGAGCAATATAATCAGTTTAAGAGAACATGCTGGTCACATCAAAGATTCCTCCTTTGGGACATTCCCTAAAACTGGTATTAAACTGTCTGAGAGGCTGTTAGCTTGACCAGAGTATGATGTGAGAGGATACAAAAATCTGGACCAGGGTCTAGCATTTAACTGGAGTCACACTTGTAGTTTGAGCTGATGGTACTGTAAGCTATTAAATTGATAATATGAGCCTCTCATGTGTACTAAGCACGGAGTTTGAAAGTGAATTCAAGTGGACAAAGCAGCTGTGCTTTTTTCAAGGCTTTTTAAAATGTATTAAAAAGTTTGACTTACTGTAATGACCAGTTCCATCCACACATCCAGAGTGGCCTCTCCAGGTAAAAGAGTGGCCACACTTGGCAGAACTGGGAAGGTGATACCATGATACCGTGAAAGGAAGCATTTCTTCCATCCTTGGAGCAAACAGGAGCAGCAGTTCTGAGCTCTGAATGCTCCCTCCTTATGGCGTCCCTTATGCCAGCAGGTGATGAGTGAACTTCACATCCTCCTGATTTCAGTTTTCTGAGCTTCAGCGTGAAGTGGGGGAAGAGGAGTCAGACCACAGCACATTGCTGGGGTTTTTTTCTTAAACAAGAACACACCAAGGGCGGAATTTCACATTACATGCAGGCAAACTGGAAACAGTAATTTTTGTTCACATGATTCAACTGTAAGTGCTCTCTTTATTTCCACAGCCTTTGTCTGTGCGTTGCTGTTGCTGTGTTGCTCAGAAGCATTGCAGAGAGCAGTTGTAGGATGATGGTATACTTGGGTGGAGGAGCAAACAAGGCAAAGGATAAAAAGGACTGCAAGGGAAAGAACAGACCTAAAGGAAAGAAACCAAATCTGTACTTTAGAGAAGCTGTCTCCAACATAGCTCTTATTGTAGAACAGACTTTATCTCAATTTTCAGAAAGTTAAGTGCACAGATTCAACAAGTTACAAAACTTGTGTTTTCCCTTGTTCTTTTACTTAGCAGCAGCTTCTCAAAGCTTTTTTTGCAGCTTCTCAAAGCTTTTTTTGCTCTGTTCAAGAGCAGCTTTTCAAGGACGTGTTTCATTTTGCTGAAAACATTATAAGTCTGACATACTTTTTTGCTGACCAGGTGAAGTTGTTTATCCGACATTCAAATGCATCCGGTGGGGAAGGGAAGGAGTGTGATTAGCAGGCTGTGTCCCAGTCAGAGGAGGTCTCCTGTCTTCCAGAAGATTCTGTGCCTGGTATGTTACTCCCTGGACCTCCCCATGACCGTTGCTGTCCGTCCCAGCTGTTACCCTCAGAGACCTAATCATTAGGAAAGCCGCAGCAGAGAAGGGAAAAGAAACACTGTAAGCAGAGTTGTATGGTGGCATTGATACAGTGCTGTGAAGGAGCTACTGTTAAGGGAAGCTTTCAGAGGGTTACACAAAAGCAATCGTGTCTGTCACATCAAATATAGGACACAGTAGCAGTCAGCACAGCACTAAGGCAGTTTAGACAGCAACTGGAATGTTTCTCAAAAGGTGCCAGCACACTGTGCTTGGTCCTCTGTGGTTTGCCAGGTTTCCTGCCTCTCCCTGTAACACTCAGTAAAGGAAGAACTGTCATGGTCATAAACAGTAAAAGTATCATCAACACTTGCACATGTTGCAAATTTGATTTTTGTTAAAGAAGTGCTTTAACATTATCCAATTTTTTTCAGTTCAACATTTTCAGATATTTTACAGTATTTGTCAATCTGAGTCAAACAGGATGCTAATTTCCTGGTTGTCTAAGATAGATACAAGTTAGTTCACAGCTATGCTCAACTCTGGGCCCACATATGCGATATGACTGTGACCCATGTGCAGACTAGCAGCTGGGACCCATGGGCAGATGCTGCTTTTCATTCCTAAAGTCGTATTTCTCGAGCATCCCCCATTCTGAAGAGATGGGAGCCACTTGTACTCTGTGAATTTCATGTATCTCATCTTTGCTTGGCCTTTCATAATTTTAATCCTTTAGTTGATAGTAGGTTTCTTGATGTTAAGACATATGAGATAGGTAAGTTTTACTGGCAGGTTTATGGTGTGCCCTTCTTTTTTTTTTGTCAGTGTTGTCAGTAGCTATAAAGATCTATTCAGCACATTAGACCACAATTTCTTTATTGAATTGTAAGTGCCAGTTCTACATTCAGAATTGTGTATATATAGGCTAGATTAATTTTATCTGTATGCATTATGTTACATATATCTACATGACATTTATCTGACCTTTTTTGCCTACTTTCTCAGTCTTGTGAGATAGAGTTTATTATCATAGTCTCTGTTTTCTTTGATTTCTAACCCCAATCATAGTCTTCTTTCATGTGCAGTCTCATTCTCTCCAACTCAAAAGCAGGTGTCTCCAGTCTCCCTGTTTCTGGATGCTCCCACAGTATAGCTGTCCATGAGCTCCTTCCTCTCCAGTGACTATCATTCCAAATATATTCATTCACCTCCTCCTTCAGACAATACCTTCACCACGCCCTCCCTGTATTCTCACCAGTTCACAGTTTCCTCTTCTCTAGTTCCTACACACATTTATTTGTCTCCCAATCCCTGTATACCTGTCTCCTGTCAAATTCTCCCCGTGTTGTCCACCTACAAAGGTGGCTAATACCAGTCTCCCTGGCTAGACAATCTTCACCTGTTTCAAAAATTCATTCTCTTTATCAGGTTGTCTTTCCTACCCACCTTTTCTTTTTTGTGTTCCTCCAAACTGCTCACCAGAATATGAACTGCTTGCTCCTGATCCAACTTTAATGGGAGTTAGTTCTTTTTTAAGTCTTAGGCTCCATATTCAGTCTGCCCCAGATCTCCTACTGTGCAGGCACACCCCTCAACCTCTTCTTTGAGATTCATCATGTACTTTCACTCCTTTCCCTCTAGCCGAGGTATGGGCCCCTGTGCACTCAGGGAGACTAATTCCTGCTGCCCATTTTACAGCTGTGGGATTAGCACCAACATGTGAGAAGAGACCATGTTTACTTCTGTTAGTAGTAGTTTTCAGCTTGATTGTCATGTAGTAAATACAAGGAGATGTCCACTTTTCTTCTTAGACTGGAGAGTCCTATTGCTGTGCAGACTTTTTCTGTCTCTCAGCACTAAGAGTCACAAAGCAATGGAGCATGTTCATTAAGGTTGAAATCTTCAGAACTGTAGGTTGCTAAATCTCAAAACTCTCTTGAAAACCATATTGGGCAATTTTCCATTTTGTATAAAAGCCGCAATTTGACATTTAACATCTTATCCTATTTCTCAAATACATTTCGTACTTGAGCTAACAACACTGGTATTTTGTGGTTTTTAGGTTCAAAGTTCCTAATTTCTCATATGGATGAAATCAAGATTAAACAAATCAGAGAAGAATGGGAAGGCAAACTTGAAGTAGAAAAGAAGACGAGAAAACAAGTATTTTGAACTTGTAAATAATTGAGGATATAAGTGGAGAAATTGCCATTTGTGCCTGGTTTTATCAGAGAAGCAATATAAAACACAGAGAAATAAGAATTGGAAAAACCAAAAAATTGTTTAAAGAAGTTACAGAAAAAGGCATCATTATAAGAAAAAAAACCCCGAAACCATTAAAAATGTCATGAAAAATAGCAGAACATATTAAAGATGAAAAAGTGGAATTTTATTTTACAATTATAAAAATAAAAGGGGGGTAAAGTAGAAAAAAAAAAACAGAAAAGAGGGAAAGTGATAACTGCAAAAGGAACATTGATGATGTTTCTAAAGTGTTTCAAAGTATTGCCATAAAGCTTTCTGAGAAGCCACCAAAGGACATGCTTGAAGAGGAAGTGAGGCATGTGCCTTTGTGGTTAGCTGACCCAATTACTGATGGAAATTTTCCTGATTTAGTAAGCAGGATATATGCCTTTATAAATCACTGTCTTAAATATAATCAGCAGTTTACCCAATTTAACAACAGAGCTGTGATTCTTTGATGCTTGGTTGTACTTTCTGTTGAAGACAGCTTGTTGGGGCATTTTTCTCATACACTAGCTAAGCAAGCTAGTAATTTTTGTATAAGTGCTCACTTCACAATGCCCTTACTCAAAATAATAAACTGTTTTCACTAGGTGAAATATTTTGTGAAGTCTTACAGATCAGATTCATTGTTCATTTTGAGCAGGTCAGTATTGAATAAACAACTGAGTGTCTTCAAATGCAAATGGTTTCTTACCTTAATTTTACAAGAAAATGCGGTGAAGTATGGCATCATTTAGTCTGAACTCAGGAGGACAGCAAAGGTCTGCTTAGAAGGATTCAAAAGTTCTTCCTTTGTCTACCAGTGAGCATAAGGTCAAAGTTCCATAATTAAAACAGAAACTAGGCAGTCATTTTAATCTAGAATTTCTTTCCAGAATTACATAAAATCACATTAGGCAATATTTTTTTGGCAAAGAAATTAGATCATTTTTGTATAATATAAAATGCAGCTGTTCAACAGGGAGGGATTTTGTCCAGGGCATAATAGGCACTACTTAAATCATGCTGTGACATTGCCAGTATTCAACTAGTTTTGGCTAAACCTTGAAACCTGTGCCTGAAATGATTGCCATCATCCCAACCTTTATATAACCTTTTCCTTCCCCACCTAATCCTTTTCCTCTCTCTTTCATGCCTTACAGGTTATAAACCCGTGCATAACTTATAAATACTTATAAATCAATTTAGAAGTTGGAAACCGTCATTTTCGCTGTATGAGTGTATCAAATTATGAGCAGCTAAAGTTGTTTTGACATTTCTGGAGATAGTGTTGGCTTTGCCTCTTCACATTTCTCTCCCTCATTTCCAGGCAATTGGAAAAATATATAACAATGAAGGGATGTGCTGAAGATTCCTGTTTTATCTTCTTCTGTGTGTGGCTGGGAAGAGGAGAAGATGCTGCCAAACCATCTTCCTCTGTTGTCAAGTTCTGCATATTTTTAGATTAGAACAATAGCATTCAACTTCAGAGCAATTCCCTAGCTGCCAAAAAAATTGCCAGTGTGCCTAAATATTTCCCTAATTCTCACAATATTTACATCCTTTGCAGGTAATTTTTTAGTTCTCTTGCAGCTTCAGAATTGGAAAAGTGACTCAGTGCTCCTTGTCTTCTCACACTGTGCATCTCTGCCCTAATGCAGGGACCCTGGAGGTGCCCCCAAGCTGCCAAGTGAGTGGCATTCCCAGACCAATGCTTCTTCCCAGTATACATCACTCTCCCCTATAACCTGCTTCAGCCCTGTGAGGGAAACGGGGGCTTCCTGAGAAATTCTGCCTCCAACTGGGGAGAATATTTGTACCTCCTAGCAGTTATATGTATACATATCTTACAAAGCTGAGCAAAAATCTCTGCTGTGCCATAATAGCCCAATCCTGACAGAACTGACCATACCTAGACTGGATAGGGGTGGAATGTATTGGCTTTACATGGCCTGGATTTTAGTGGGGCACAGAGGTGGCTTCTGTGAGAAGCTGCTGGGAACTTCCACCATGTCCAGCAGAGACAGTCCCTAGCAAAGATGGACATGCTGCTGGACAAGGCTGGGTCAGTTAGAAATGGTGGCAATGCCTTTGTGATAAGATATTTAAGAAAAAAATCAAAACAAACATTGTGATGCAGTTTTAATTGGGACTAGAGAAGAGTGGCATGAGAACATGTGAGGAGAATAACCCTGCAGACACCAAGGTCAGTGGATAAAGAGGGGGAGGAGGTGCTCCAGGGGCCTCCAGAGCCGAGATTCCTCTGCAGGTGTGGTGATGACCATGGTGAAGCAGCTGTGCCCCTGCAGCCCGTGGGGATCCATGGGGGATGCAGAGATCCACCTGCAGCGCATGGCGGAGGTGCCCATGTGGAGCTGGTGGATGCCTGCAGGAGGCTGTGATCCTATGCAAGTCCCAGTGGAAAGAGGGGCCCCTTGCTCCCAGGATGGAGAAGCTTGTCCTTGGAGGACTTCCACCCCATGGAAGAGTGACCATGCCACAACAGTTTTGGGAGGACTGTTGCCCACGGGACGGACTCAGCAGTTTGCAGAGAACTGTTGCTCGTGAGATGGAGCCCCATCTGAGAAGTTCATGGAGAACTATCTCTTGTGGAAGGGACTCCACCGTGCAGCAGGAGAACAACTCCTCTCCCTGAGCAGCAGAAGAAGCCTCGGGTGATGAACTCACCATAACGCCCATTCCCTGTCTCCTTGTGCTGCTGGGGTAGGAGGTAGAGCTGGAACGAGGGAGCAGGGAGAAAGGTGTTTTTAAGGGCTTATTTCACTTCTCATTATCCTGCTCTGATTTTGTTAGTAATATATTCACTTCATATCTCTAAGTTGAGCCTATTTTGCCTGTGATGGTATCTGATGAGTGATCTCTCCCAGTCCTTATCTCAACCCATGAACCCTTAGTTAAATTTTAATCACTTTTTAAAAAAATATCTGCTCCATTGTCCTGGTTTTGGCTGGGATAGAGTTAATCTTCTTCTTACTAGCTGGTAGAGTGCTGTGGTTTGATTCAGTGTGAGAACAGCATTGGTAAGTGTCTGATGCCTCAGTTGTTGCTAAGCTTACCCTTAGTGAAGGACTTTTCTGTGTCTCCTGCTCTGCCAGAGAGCAGGTGCACCAAAAGCTGGAGGGGCCCATGGCCAGGATGGCTGTCCCAAACGGGCCAAAGGGATTTCCCTTCCACACAACATCATTTCCAGTACATAAAGTGGGGGAATTCGCTTGGAGGGACTGACAGCTGCTTAGGAAAGGGTTGGACATTGGTCAGCAAGCAATGAACAATTGTATTGTGCATCACTTGTGCATCTTGGGGTCTATTCCTCTCTCCTTTTCAGTACTATTGTTTTTAGCATCATCATTAAAAGTATTAGATTTATATAAGTATTATTATATTAGTAGTACTAGTACTAGTAGTAGTATATCTCTCCTTTTCAGCACTGCTATCTTCATCATCATCATCATCATCATCATCATCCTTTTTTTTAATTATTAAACTGTTGTTATATCAAACCACAAGATTTTCTTTTTTCCGATTCTCCTCCACATCCCACTGGGGGCGGAGTGGAGGAGCAAGCGATTGGCTGCTTGGCACTCAGTCGCTGACTGGGGTTAAACCACAGCACCCATTTATTCCATTTCCTGTGACACCATGTTTCAACTAATTTAGGAGTTTTCTTGCTAAATGTTAAAAATAACTCAAAGTGATGACTAGACTCCCTTTGACTACGCTGGGGAGAGAGGGAGAGAGCATGGGCAAGCAGGCAGCATTCTGACACTCAGTTATCTTAAATAGTAATCTCAAGGAGTGGAAATACAAAGCATGCAGTCACTTCAAGATTTGCAGGGTGTGTATCTTCTGTGAATCTACGTGAGCTGAAGAACTCACAAAACTCCATTGAAACATCATTGAAGATTAGCAGAGCATTCCATGGGACACTTCACTTTTCATTTTGCAACATTCCATATAATTTCTCTGCTTTCCTATCTTAAGTGCACTTAGTGCTTTATCTGATCTGTTCTGATTTTATCCAAACATTCACGGTTTTCCTTCTGAAAACATTCACCAAAAAGAAGCCCTTGTTCTGGCTTGCCATTGGTTCTCCAATACCTGTACATGTGGGTTTTGCTCACAGAAGCCCCCACTGAAGAAAAGGGTGAAGAACAACTGCTTAAATGCTATATTCAGCTTTTTTTGCCCTTTTATATGACCTTTGAACATATTTTTCTATTCTTCTAGCTAAAAACTCATGGTTTTAGTCTCTCTCTTCCCCAGACCTTGTGCAGGATGCAGATTGGATATTTCCTGCTGGACAGCATGTGCTTAAAGTTCTCTGATTAATCATCCTTGGAGCTCTTCCATCCTCTTTCACAGTCCTGGTTCTGCAGTGTATGAACCACACAGAAAAATACATTTCCAGTCCATATGGTGAGGAGAGCTTGGTCTTTAAGGAGTCCAAAGGAGCTCTCATCCATTCTCACTCCAGTTCCATCAGGACCATCCCATGTTCTGTTAACATCCCATGCTCTCAAATCCATGCCTGCTGAACGTCCTGGAGGTCAGAATGTCTCTGATCCCTGCCAGCTGTCCACCTGGAAGCCCTACTGGAAAGAGCACTCTGGAACTCAACTTTGACCCTTTTTAGAAGCTGTTCTATTTTACTCACATATGGGAAGACTACTTTCTGCTATCCCACAGTTCTGTGTCCTTCATCAGAAGAGAGAGTTGGAACAGAGAGCTTTAGCAGAGCCCTTAGCAGAGCTTTGCAGGACAATGATGACTTTCAATTCTATGGTTATATGCCTCACACTATGTAGAAACTGTCACCAAAGCAATAAGGCATAGAATTAGTGGAACTCAAACTATCCAGAAGGAATCACAAAAGCTGTGCAGGTAAGAAGGTAGCAACAATGCCTGTGTGGAAAGGTCAGTCATCAGCCTTAGGAGGATTTATGTCTTCAGGACACTGTACAGATTTTCTTAGACAAACAGATACAGTAAGTATCCCTTCTCCATCTCCCTGTCAGTGTCAGCTCTATAAAAACAGAAAATAGTAAGTTGGGTCAACACTGCTGCTTGAAGCCATCAGCTCCTGCAATCTATACCCTCTTTGTCACTTGCAGAAAACATCTATAGCTTTTGGGATGCCAAATCATACTGGGTAAAGCAATACAGTTTGTTCTGCCTTTTCTTCATTTTGCAGCCAATTGCTGGTGACTCCAGCAACAGTTTCAGTGCTGCGGGCATGCTACTTTTCTGATTTTTGCTAAACAAAATACTGCTAGATGATGACTTGTGGTTTTGTTCCTGTTGTTCCACAATGCAGCATTGTATAGCAGTCTCACTCCACAGCCTTGCAAAAGATGCTTTCCTGTTTTGAAACAATTTTCTGTGAGCCAGCTGGGTCAAAATAATGACCAGTAGTGACAAGTTTGTAGCTCTGCTTTTCTGCAAACTCTTCAAACACAGCAACCATCAAACTGAAGCTTGCATATAATATGCTTGCATATATGCAGCATACAATTAAACTAAAACAAGAATGCACAGCCACAATTAATACATAGTTCAAGAATAAATCTCATAATCTCTCAAATAAAACTCACATAAAGAGGATTTTGAGCTGTGAGTAAAACCAGTTTCCTACACAAAGCGCTCTGTGGTGAGGAAATAAGACTTTATTTGCAAAACAAGAAGTGCATCAAAGATATCTGAGTCCATCATCAACCTTTCCTCAAGATAGAGAAAACCCACAGCACGCTGAATTTTGGTTAACCAAGTAGGTCAAAAAAGCAACACAAGTGGGAGATTTTACAGAACATTTTGAGTTTCAAGAGATAAAGAGATATTATGTCCCTTCAAACTGAAAAGGGAAATGGAAACAGTAACCCCATGAGGTGGCTCAGACACTACCATCATTCTGTG
This sequence comes from Hypocryptadius cinnamomeus, assembly GCA_013400635.1. Classification (NCBI taxonomy): domain Eukaryota; kingdom Metazoa; phylum Chordata; class Aves; order Passeriformes; family Zosteropidae; genus Hypocryptadius; species Hypocryptadius cinnamomeus. The sequence continues at coordinate 5,159 of VYZP01049381.1, read as the reverse complement.
CTGTCTATTCCCAAGGGCATGGGATGCTTTTCCTCCTGCAAATAGCTTTAGTAATGCATCATTCTATAAGGTAATCATGTTACAGAAACGAGACCACATAAGCCACAGGAAAAAAAATGTTTTGTTGAAACAGAAATTATTTTGTGTAACATGGCAACTGAGAGCACATTATAGCCCTAAGCATTTGAAGTTTTCTGAGCAATGTGGGCTGACTCTTTTGGGGAAAACCACAATTTCTGAAAATTATTTTAAATCTACATTCTAACCATGTTTGTCTTCCCCCTGCTTCCTGTTATCATTTCACATTGGTTTTATGAAGACACCCATAGCTTAACTTGCCTCTAGTGCTGAGGGCTCAGTACCCTAGAACTAGCTCCAGCTCCAGGCCTCGGCCATGCTAACAGCCTCTTTGGGGAGGCACCTCAGTACATGGTAAGGACCCCTCATCCCTTGTTTTCTATGCAAAATAAACCTCACTTTGAGGGCTGAAGTGATACTCTTCCTTTATTCAAATTCACGGTATAAATGTGTAGAAACCAAGAATTAAAGGGGATGACACAGCACAAGCCTCCTTTGAGTCTAGAGGCTGAAAATGTTAGTTAATTAAGATTTCAAGTAGTTGGCCAAACTGTGATTACTATACTGTATGAAGTAGTTCACACTTTCACCCTTAGACTGAATAACTTGATGGAGACTGAGCACCAGGATAAAAAGTTTTAATTGCTTGTGAGATTGAACTCATGTTGGCAATATCAAGGGATTGCTCTGTGCATTTTAATAACACAACTGCAAGGTTATGCTATATTGACAACTTAAACATAGTAAGGAGTATATAATAAAAGGAAAACAGAGGGTAAATCTGAGCTAACAGGAGGTGACCTATGTGTGAACCATGCAGATCTGCAGGTCTGGACTATCTGGTGCACAACTTGGGATTTAACATGATGCAGTTAATGTTAGATTTTTTCAATTACACAGTTTGTGCAACACCCTTGCATGGGACTTTCCTGCATCTCTGTAAATCTCCTGCATCCTTTACTCGCTAGGGTGCTGCTTCTAATTTTAGAAAGATGAGTGGAGTCATGTCATTTGGTTTTCACTGGCTGGATGTACAAAATCCCCATTAACAGCTTCCATGTGTTTGGAGCAATGATCTAAGTAAAGGACCTGGTCAGCAGCTGTTATTACTTGGAGGAGACAATTTTACTCCAGAAGATATCATGGGTATATCTGGTATAATTCTCACTGTTCTTGTATTTATCAGTTTTTCATACCTCAGTATGGTGAACTATTGTTAATCTGCCTTTCCCCATTCACAGGTAACAAAATTAATTTAACCCAACTAGCTGTATATTCCTGTTATAATGCCTACAGTGATGAGAAATCACTGGAGAATATAAATTCAACTGTGTATCTATATTGACACCTTGCAGATATCATCCTAAATTTGTGGTGTGGAAGAGAAATCTACTGTCTTCCACCATCTTAGAAAGATGAGTTGAGTTTTTCACTAGCCAGATGTACAAAAACCCCATTAAAAACCTCCACTCTGGTTTAGCTCCTAGCCAAGATCCAGAGGACATCCTGTCAGCTTAAAAACACTCACAAAAATGTCAAATGTCTGACTAACATTACCTAATCCAATGATTGGTTTGTCACAACCAGAGCAGGATCCACATCTTTGCTTCATTATTTCTTTCTTGCATGAAAGGTGTAACTTCTAGCAAATAATAGTGATCTGTGGCAGGTCCTTTAAAATAAATTAATGGCCGAATTCATGACAAAAGTCCTTTCATTAAAATATCCTGTGCACAAACTTGTACATTCAGATATTGAAGCACATGGGAAGCATGATGTCCCACTTTTGTGGCTCCTAAAAATTATTGCTGTGTTTCGGGAGGAGCTAAAAAGAAGAAAAAGCACTGTCTGGATGATAATCCCTTCATTATGATTCATCATTTACTACTTGTGTCCTTTAAGGAGTCCAAACAGGAAACTAAGTAAGCAGCATCCCTAAGGAGCCCCAGAAGGTGTCAGAACATTATGTTTTGATGACCAGGAAGCTGCACATTGTGTTGTCTAAACCCCATTCTCTTATTTTTCCACTAAATAACTCAGTTAGAGCCTGGTTTAAGCACAGACTTATGTCATTAATAATTCATGTCCATTTGAAACCTTTTCATATTCACCTCCACTGCACTGCCTTCCCACTTTTCTTTTTGTTCATATGTACAAATAGGACATTATCTGATCTCATGCTGATGCTGTATCAGTTTATATTAAAAATCATTTTTTTTCCAGAAGCCACTGGAAAAGAAAATACATTCCCTACATTTACTCTGCATAGTAACTTATGGGTTCACAAAATAAAAGCATTTAAAATTTGCCACTTGTTAGAGGCAATGTGGCAGAAGAACAGATACATAAGGCCAAATTTAGAGGCCATACAACCCTTGGGACAATCTCTTTTCTCACCAGATGGCCAGCTGCAGATACTCATAAAAACAGCAGTTGAACAAGGCTAGTGAGGGTTTTGTCTGCGTTTGTTATACTCTCCTATTTTCCAGTAATAAAATTTCAGGCATCCCGTCAGCAAAGGTCATGTCCCTATTCAGTAGCTACAAATTAACTTTCTCTTCATAGCTCTGTCTAGTCTCTATTTAAACTTCTTATCTTTCTTGACCTCACATCCCATGGAAATGACTTGCACATTAATCATTGAACATTAGCCACACACTATGATTAAAAAGGGACACTGCTGCTTTTTCTTCATCTGCCACTCAGTAATAGCTGAGCAGCCTTCGCTCTGATTATGTGAGAAAGCATGAACACCTCTTCACTGGCTCACTTTCTCCATCACCATTCGTGACTCAGAGAATCCTCTATACGTTTCCAAGCTGAAGAGCCTTCTGGCAAAGCCATCCCACACCACCAATCGTCTGTGACACCCTCCTCTGGGCTGTATTTTGTTGGTGGTTGGAGGACTAGGATTATGTGCTCTTCCCAAGGCACTGGTGTGCTTGCTTTGGTGCAGCCACTTGTTCTATGTGCCTAAACCTACAGTGAGTCTGGACCCTTTTAGTGCCATTCTCCCTTCCTTTCCTAACAACACCAGAGAGCCCATCTGACAGACTGCTGCTCATCACTGAGCTGTTGCTTTCAGAGAACTAGTCACAGTGATAGCCATGTGAGAACATAGCTAATGAAGAGACAGCTGTTTGGACAGTGATTACTGTCTTTCCAGGTACAGCTAATACTGGTTTTCCACAGGATTTCTATTTTTCTACACTAAATTTAAACCTCTCATTTTATCAGACAGTTCTGTGAGAAGGTTAAATAAGACCCTTTCACACCCCTACCATATGTTTTAATGTATTTGAGTAGCCTAAGTAATTCTGAAATACATGCAAAGTCTGTCACCTTGCCTTTTTGAGAAAAACAAACTTCAAGTACCAGCACAGAGGCCAGTAGGATCCCTCTGAGACCTCTCCTCGTAGGTCAGGAGCATCAGTGGCCTGAATCTGCATAAGGCAGTATGAAATACCATCATTTTTTACTTAGTAGCACTCAAATAAAATTGCAGACTAAAATACCCCTATCAACAGTGAGTGAGAAAGCAGATACTGCTCCCTTCTCTCCCTTGTAGATTGAGAAGGAGAAGGAGGAGGAGGAGGAGAAGGAGGAGAAGGAGGAGAGGGAAGGAGGAGAAGGATTGATGCTTTCTCGTGTTAATTGCATTCATCCTGCAGCTGACTCATATAAATGAGCTGGGTTTGACGTTGCAAAAGCTCCGGTTTCTCACAGTGCCACTCTGAAGCTGTTCCTGGTTTGTGCCAGTGATGATCAAAATAATGCAGTCTATGAATGTGGAGGCCAAGTGAGTTGTGAAAATATTGTTCTTTCTTCTTGTCTTATCAGTACAGATTGAGAGGAAATCCAAAAATATCTGTGGCATGCCCCACTCTCCAACAGTATCTTGAATTTGGATATGAATGGGAAGTGTAACTACCAGAGTATCATGTAAATTAGTTCAAAATGCCTGTGGAATCTCACTCCAAAATCTAAAGGATTTATGAGGAAACAAAAAAATCCTTTTGGTGAAGAGATCAAAACAATGTATTTTTCTTTTCTTAGCACATTGGTTTGAAGAACAATTCTTTCTAAGTTTTTCACCAGAAACCTAAATAACATCCTAGTTTCTGAAGAAAAGCCAAAATTGCAAGTGTGAGAAAGATTCAATCTCATGCTTCACTCACTTCGTGACAAAGAATTCAGCCTGGCTCTCTTATGTCCCAGAAAAAAAAGATTCTTCACAGGAATTACTTTGGCCAAAATGAATTACTTTTTAAGATAAGTTTAGGTTTTAATAAATCAGTATTTTCCAGTAGCTAAAGTTTTAATCAAGAAAACTCTGTTCTCAGTGAAGGAAAAATTTCTATCTTGTTTTATGAGGTTGTCTGATTAAGTAAATTCCTGTTTCTATTTTATTTTTAAAACACTTGCAGTCAGAACAACTTTAATTTGAGCCCAACTATACCAATTTACTCATTGCACTACACACATAGCCAAAAAGTATCCTAACTGCTTATGCACTGGGACGAGCTGCTTCTGTCTTTTGCAGAGCATGTTAAAACTGAAAAGCCCTCTCTGTGTTTTTATAATTTATTTCATTTGACAGTGACATACAAAAGAGAAAAACACTTCTACCAATGTTATTGGGATTACTGGGACCTTAAATGAACCACAACAAAACCAAAGCTCTGGTTGGCAGTACATAAACCCATGTTATGGCAAGTAAAGCCTATCTGGAGCAGTAGTCACCTCTCCTGAAGGAAAAAAGCTTTTATTCTCTTACTTAGCTTTCTTCACGTAGTAGGAACTTAACAGTTAAATATTTAAAGGGTTGGTAAGGAAAGTGGGAAGCTTCCAAGCCCACATTTATAGGAGTACAAGTCAAGTGAAATCTTGCTTTTCTGAAATCATATTGTCACATATCTCACTCATACTCACAATGTGCCAACAGGGCAATTCTCACTGTGCATGCAGGATAGGAGCTCTGATGTTAGTGGAAGCTCTGCCCTTAATCTGAGTGAGAAGAGGATTGTACCCCACTGTATGCCTCAAGTATCACTCATCCCTAAAACCCACATGCTCCGTTC